>JARFXV010002221.1:5000-120264 GCA_031761425.1 Cosmopolites sordidus
ATTAAAAAAAAACAATGAGTTATTTTGCCAAAATTATTTCTTCGTTATTCAAAAGGCACACATTCCGCATCAATACTCCGCTGGGCAAACTCAACTAATGCCAGCATGGATTTCTTTTATGTCGTTTTTCTAAATCTCCTCAATGATCCTCGTCACAGCTTCTTGGACTCGTGTAACAATGTCATAAAACGTACCTTTCAAGACTAGTTTGAGTTTCGGGAACAAGAAAAAGTCATATGGAGATAAATCAAAGAAATATGGAAATATGTTGAACCATACAAATTTTTTTTTTCGCCACAAATTCCTGATCAGCGAAGGTCCGAGTCCATCTCACAGTCGAATTCGCATCATAGACGATCATTTCACGCACTTTTCCCATCAATTTTTATCGCGATGTTTGTTTTTTGGTGGTCTTCCAAAGAATCACGACTGTCATAGAATCGCTTATAGTACTCATACCACCATAAACTTTTTTAAACGATTTAAATGTTTCTGTAAAAGTTTTACCGTGCTTGAAACAAAATTTAATATTTGCTCGTTGTTCTATCGTGTTTTTGTGAGGAGGTGACAAAAGCTACTATGACTTTAAGCGTTATAACTTGACAATCTGTTGATCAATTGTAATGATGGCAGTCTCGTTTTATAGAGCAGATATACAAGTTTCAGATTATATATTGTTTCAATAGATAATAGATGGCGCTAGTAGTTTTATTTAAATTAAAAAAGTTCCATTACTTTTCTGACAATGTGCATATATAAAATCCTTATCCAAAAAGTTAATTTTCAATATTCAACTATTAGATTAAAAATGTAAATTAATTGTTGTCATTTTAGCACGCAGGCTATACACAAATTTTGACAATTGAGAAAGAAGCTATGTTAAAGAAACTCTGTTAGATACTGACAATCCGTCAATTCATTGACAATAAATATCATAGCAAAATGATCTTAAGGACATCGCAACACTATGAACAACATATTTTTTTGAAATTATGTTGTAATTTTTATGTACATCATAACGGTATTATGTAATATCTTATTGCAACAATGTATCTCATGTTCAAGCTCGTTTAATATTCCATACAAGTCTATGGGTGATAACTACTAACTAAACACAAAATAAAAACTGATTGTGATGTAAGTGTCCAGGTTTCATAACGTATTTCATAACGGTTTCCTCCGTATGTCATAACTGGCATAACGCACATATCAAAGACTTTCCTCTTCAGGCAAAGTGGAAGTTTGTTCTAAAACACCGTATCGAGCCTACCAAATGCCTGCCAGTCACACGTAACATGCCGTTTCACCTCCTGGGCGGTATACCCTCCATTAAAATCCTCTGCCCAAGATATATGTAATTATCGACTTTTTGTAAGTTTATTTTCAATCCAAATGCTTTTGCAGCCGGTTGAAGCTCTTGTATAAAATGAGAACGATATCATAATAAAACTAAAAACTAAATTTTTCTAAAAACCATATTTTTTTACCGTTATCTGATGAAAGATGAGATTTAGATGAAGTAGCAGATACGGTCTAAATCCGTAACTTTTTAAACTTCCTCTGATGGTTACTCCTCAAAACACATTCCCCTCTATAGATATTCTAACGCGAAAGTAAAATTTCGCTGACTCTTCTATTGCATGATCACCTAAATAAAATCTAAACACATCACTAAAAAAAAATAAGTTCCATTCTAGTCTCTTTCAACTTAAGCGACGCGTCTTGTGGAGAGCTATTAAATGAATCACCCAATAAAGAAGATAAATATGCACTCATATCGCTAACAAATGTCGATAAACAACTATACTCAAAAGCAATCCTACTTGTACCTCAAACAAAATTATCACGTACTTCAGTCTAGGATGCCGTTCGTCAGGACCTCGTACTCATACATAACTCAATATTCAAATCCCCTCATCCATGTCCTCATAACGGTAGAACCAACAATATCCAACCTGCTTCTTTCATACCAATAACTCGTTCCTTCTGAAATAATTGCCGGAAATGACGTATTACATTAACTCGTGGCATTTCAGCACACCTAAAAGACCCACAAAAAATTGCTTACTTTGTATCATTCCAAAAATAGATCTCAACATAATAAAAACAAAATTTTTTAATCATTTACTTTGCTACACCGTACAGACAAACATATAAGTGAACAAGCAAAAAGTGTATCAATATTTATGTTCAAGATATATTATACACTATATTTTCAGTTTTGTTGAAACATGTATTCTAAGTGTTGCACTTTTTTGTTCCACAGTATATGTTTAGAACGAGAGATGAGTATTTCAAGATACTTTTCAAGTTTTGTTTTGGCATCTTGTGCAGTACTGCGACTTTGATAACCCCAATCGATTTCCTCCTCGTTTCTCATGGTGTTAACGTCGTGTGAAACGAGGCAGGTTTCAATCGCGGGTTATATCCACAGCCATTCCGAAATCTCGAAATATTTGTAATTTATTTGAACGAATTTTATCGAGAGTAATGGTGCAAGCCAGTGAAGCAGTATTTTGAAGAAATATATTAGTGACGTTGAGTATTATCAAACAACTTTCAACCTATTATCACGCCGATAACCAGGCTGGTTTCTTCCAATGGTAATCAAACGCAATAATTTATCAAACCACCCGGTGGTCAACCCTTCGGACCTTGATTAGCGTATTACGTTCTATAATGTATAAACAGTGACGAAGTTATATATTTGAGCCAGACTAATCTTCCTCAAACCTAAGCTGTTGAATTATCCATATCGGATAGAGGCCAACAAGGAGGAATAATCCTTTGTACAAAATACCATAACATATCATAACTACAATCTTGTCCTTTTGGCGGTTGAGCGCCTACTGTAAATGGCGCTAGCTACCATACCACAGCTGTAGTTACAGAGGAAGACCATGATGGTTTTGGCGCGAAAATAGATAGCTATCGTCCCGCCAAGGACAGCATATGTATAAAAATATTATTCATTGTAGAAGTGTAGAAGTGTCGAGTTCCTCAGCTTTTTTTTAACAACACACAACAGTAGTAGCTATGAGTGTGGGGATACGCATAGCATCGGCAAACCTTTCTGGGTATGGGCGTATGTAAGGATTAACTGATTAGATTCACTAATAGTTAAGCGAGGCTTCCACACTCTTAAAGACACTATTTTCAAAAAAAAAACACTGACGAACTTGACACGCTTTGCAACTAGTGTGTAATTCAACAATGAATCGCGTTATAATACACCTGCCGATTTATTACACCCAAAGTTTCCATTTCTTTCACTGTTAAGCCAGCTACACACGATCCGGCAGGCCTGTCAGTTGAGACTGAACAGTACTTCGAAGACCAGGCACCGAATGAACTATCGATGTCCGGTATTACCTAGTATCTAGTACTACCTAGTGAGCATCTCAGTCTCAACCATTGCCTTTACTGATGACGACCCTCTAGTCCTTTTTGCTTAGCCAGTCGCTTGAATAAACATTGATTATGACTTATTTCTGGCCACTGGAACTTGTCAGTTACAAGTAACAGGCCAGCCGGACTATACACACGCTCAGGCGGCCAGCTTTCAATCAGACTGTTCAGTCTCAACTGACAGGCCTGCCGGATCGTGTTTAGCCGGCTTTAGATAAACCAAAGTCTTCTTCCCCATGGCTTTGCCTTGCTATCCGTTATAGCTATATCTCTAATAATATTGCTAACGCCCGTAAGTGGAAGTGAAACGATTGCTTCTATCTCTTTTTCTACTACTCGAATCGTTGTGCGCAAGCGTTTTTTCGACTCTAGTGTGAGAAATGGCAAGTGTGGTAGTTGCCATTTCGAAGTAGTTGTGAGGAACATACGCATGTATGTCTGTAGATATATTGTTATAGCCATGATGTGGTAGTTAATGTCAATGATTATAGATGTTATATTCCCACATCCTTTATTCGAAAACACAATATAATCATTGTTGTGTATAATATATACTGTTCTGTAAGATGACAAAAAATTTAAATAAATTTTAACGACAAATTACAAATGTCATGCCGTTAAATAAAAGCAACATTAAATTTCGTTATGCCATTAACAGTAGTCTTAATAATTACTTTTATTTTCCGTTAAACAAAATTTTAGTTATTTGATGCTAGAAGAAAGAAATGATATAAAAGTGTAGGATAATGTTAATATTTATATCATATCATTTAATCTAGTTAATGGATAATGGATGAACACCATATTTTTAAATGAAGAAGAAAACAGAAATATTGGTTTACTGCAAAGAAAAAAGAAGAGGCATCATTATGATAATATAATGATTATCATAATATAATGAACACCTAACGATTCGAAGATTTTTTAATAACTATTTCTTTAACACAGTAAACTTTAATATTGCAATTTGAAATTATACTTGAACTACCTAACCATTGCATATTAAGCATAAAACCACTTAAGGAAATTGAAGGTGAACTGGCAACAGAACAAATATGTTTAAAAATTACTAGAATTTAATCAATATATTTTGCATATAATACTGTAACCGTTTCTCAGCTATTATTTAATAGTTTTTTTAAAATAATCCCTGGTTCAACAGCTTCAAACAGTTATTCAATACCCATAAATTTTCAAATATATAATACTTCAGTTTGGAGATATTGTATATTAAAACAAAAGTCCCTAAATAAAATCATATGTTTATAAGTTGTCAATTCTAGTTTATATTTGACATTTCTAGACAAACATGAACTACTAATCCAATTTAAAAGATATATATTAAAAGTCAGAAATTTTGATTATTTATCAATCCCCAACTGATATAGTTAACTTCTAAATAGTAATTTACGATGTCAATAAATTCACGTTGGACTTTAATCGATATCAATCTAATTTGGAGCGTGGTGTAGTATTAAATGCAAGAGATGTTTCGAAGTAGAAGCTGGTTTGGTGGAGGATGGGGTCGTCCAAAGAATCCGCATTCCTTAGAACACTTAAAATACTTATACAATGTTTTATCTAGAAACCAAACTGTCTCTGAACATAACAGAGGTCTTCTTGTCGAAACCTTAAGGTCCATAGCAGAAATATTGATTTGGGGTGACCAAAATGATTCGTCAGTTTTTGAGTAAGTAGTACTGATATTGATCAATGTAAGATTAATTTTTTTAACATGTTTTTATTTTAGTTTCTTTCTTGAAAAGAATATGCTCTCATTTTTCTTACGAATTATGAGACAGAGAAGTGGCGGATCAAATTATGTATGTGTTCAATTATTACAGACATTAAATATTTTATTTGAGAATATCAGAAATGAAACCTCTTTATGTAAGTACCTATAGTTGGTATTCTTTTGCTTATATATTTATTTGCTTAATTATTAAATATAGGTTAATATGTGTTTTGAATTTCAGATTACTTGTTATCAAATAACCATGTAAACTCTATTATTGTTCATAAATTCGATTTTTCCGATGAGGAGGTTATGGCATACTATATTTCATTTTTGAAAACGCTTAGTTTCAAGTTAAATGCTCATACTATTCACTTCTTTTACAATGAGGCAAATATTTAAATGTAGTTCTATGATTTTGTTTGTTTACAGTAATTGCTTTTGTAGCACACAAATGATTTTCCTTTATATACTGAAGCAATAAAGTTTTTTAATCATCCTGAATCTATGGTTCGTATAGCTGTTCGTACATTAACCCTCAATGTTTATAAAGTGGAGGACAGCAGCATGTTGGCATTTATTAGAGATAGAACTGCTGCTCCTTACTTTTCAAATATTGTTTGGTTTATTGGTAAACACATACAAGAATTGGATATATGTGTTCGGAATGATGCTGAGTAAGTATTTATTATCCAATAATAGGTTATGTTATCAGTTGACAGCTAGTGTATTTTATACTAATAGTATTTAAAAAAAATCAGTTTACATATTTTTAATTAAGATTAATAGAAACACGCTTAAAATAATTATATGTAGCATGAGAGCATCTAGAGTATTTTGAAATTTAAAAAGCTGGTATTTCCATAACCATAGGTTTAATATGTGAATTAAATACAGAATTTCCATAACATCGAACGATTCGAAGATTTTTTAATAACCATTTCTTTAACACAGTAAACTTCAATGTGGCAATTTGAAATTATATTTGAACTACCTATCCATGTAAAGATGAGTAGCCATTGTAAAGATTATTTTAAAAACTGATGAAGTTTTTCAGTTTTTAAGTATCTACCTTATATAGATTTCTTGCATCTAAAAAATTGCTTTCATAACAGATTATTCGTAATATTTTATTATGTTTACAGTCATCAATCCCAAAACAGATTATCTGATCTAGTTGCTGAGCATCTGGACCATCTGCACTACTTAAATGATATTCTTTGCTTGAATATAACAGATCTTAATCAAGTTCTGACAAATCACCTCCTCAATAAACTATTGATACCTTTATATATTTATTCTCTCGCTTCACGTAGGCGAAAATCTTCAGTACCTGATGGAGTTAATCAAGCAGTGGCCAAAATATTGAGTAAAGGTTTGAATTAATAATGTTAAGTTAATTAATTGATTAATTTCCCTTTCCATAATGCAGGTTCATCTGGCTGTGACTCCCCCAGATTACAAGATCCGTCAACGGGAAAAGTATCTTGTGTAGTAGCTTTATTCTTACTATCGCAAGTTTTTCTTATTATATCTCATTCGCCGTTAGTGCACACATTAGCGTGGATTATACTCAAAACTGATAGAACAGTGTTTGAAAAAGGTATGTGTGATTACCATAAAACAATGAAAGAACTTAGTGGATGAACATGTTGATTAACTTTTTTGAAAAAAATGGAGCTTTCAATGTGGAAAACCTCTTCTTGAAGGGTTAAAAGCATTTAAGATGCAGAAATGTGACTGGCAGTTACCGAAACAGAGAAGGGACGTCGCATATCTGACGATTGACTTACAGCAAACCATGCCACTCCCATAACTTAATGCGAATGAGGCCTTCTATCTCAAGCAAATGTGGTTTTATACTCTCAGCGTGCACATCGTTACCAAGTCGAATGCTGCTGATCGCTTAACGTGGGCTGAGCGTGTTGCGTGGTGGAGAAATAATGAGGTGACTAGTTCATTTTAACCCTCATAGGATTTCACGAATCTTTAAGGACTATAGATCACCGCATTATCTGGACAGACTCTTGTTCAGATGAAAACAAGAATTCTAGGATATATCTTTACCAATATTCAAACTGATTGAGGATACATTGTAACATGAAATTTAAAAAGAAAAAGAAAAATATCACTCTTTAATGTATTTTGCATTTACTTTTATTGTTGTTTATTGACTGAAAATCATCCATAATTATACCAAGTTACAGTTATGTTAATAAAACCTCAATGATTTGAATGTTATTTCTTTAAAACAGTACTAGTAAAACAGATTGAGTGAATTCTAATAAATTTTCAGCTGATCTCAAATTGATTAAATTGTTACTTTAACATGTTCATGCACTCTTCCATTGTCTACCCGACGTGTCTACTAAGTATTGAGATTTTTATTATAAAAACTATTATAACTGATTGGACACATTAATCACTGCTTAATTTTGGTGCCACACCTGGTATACATGCATTTGCCGAGGCAATATTTCACTAGTTTATCAGCAGGTAGCCTATATAATTATTTATTAAACAACACCCTTCATTTCTTAGGCAATTAATTTTGCTTTTATATAATTTTTTGTAGCCAATAGATCTCATACCATGCCATTTCATTGCAGCTCCAACTACTGATCGGTGAAACTTCTTTACTTTAACGGAACATTTTTATTAGCATTTGGAATATTGTTTTTTTTTATAAAGGAGTCTTTTATTTGTTATATAATTTTTCTCTTTGATTATGCGGAAAAGGCCGATTTATCAGTTTTAAGTCTTCGTTAGTATGTTATTTGATATTTTTGCAGTTATTTGGCCAACAGATTTGATTTTAAAACCCCAGTATTCAACAAGCACTACTTTACAAGGCTTAAATTTTCTGTCATCTAATAACTTCTTATACAATTTTAATACTAATATACCTATCTGACTTCCCGTGTTATTTTTAAATTTTCAATCACATGCTTTTGCAGTGACCTTATATCTCACACAATAAAATTTTAATTTTCTTTTATTTCACACACTTCTTTATGTTCTTTTTAAGCTTACTGAGTTAATACTATTATGTTTCGGCAACTCTATAGTTCTATATTGCTTTTTCTAGATCTAAATTATCCCTATTCAACTGATTCTTTTGTAGCATCAAATTTGTATGTAGCACAATCCTATCTCTTATTAGGAAATTTTTTTATTTACTATATTCACAACTTTTTGCTAATTTTTTAAATCTGTTATAAATGTATGTGTACTTTTATGTTTCTTTCAGAAGTTGAGTAAGCACCTTTAATAGATGACATTCTTCTGTGGGTTGCAATATTTTTAGAACTCAACAACCTTTTTAGAAGTTTTCGTTTCAGGCTGATTTATATCTTGATTCCTTCGTGAATTACCAAATTTTATAACAAAACTACTTTTTGTTTCCTCATCTTTACCATATGTTTCTCTTAGAAGATAAATTTCAAAATGTTTACAAGTTTGACAAATTTACTCAGGTTCACTGACAATTTCATTATTTCCAATATTATCTAAGCATTGGATTACCTTGTGTATTCAGATGATATGGGGAGGAAAGAAGACTTTCTTCACTAGTGAAATAGCAAATTTCTTAAGGAAGTCGGGATTTTCGTCTTTTCAGGATATAACATATCCCATGTAACCCCATTAGAAAGATTTTTTTTTCATACACATAAATGCACACAATTTGTCAATTTATGCAAGTAGATTTTAAAATGCCAGTCTCAATATTTAGGGACAATAGGTAGATAGAAATAATTTTTGTTATAATTTATTAGGAGCCAATAAGCTTTTAGAATATTATGAGAATGAAAAAAAGGAATTGGAAGATAGTTTATGTGATAGAGCTAGTGCATCAAGTTCGAGTTCAAAAGAGAATTTGATTGAGGAACCGAAGAATATTACAGATGAGGAAAAGGAGAAATTGGCGAAAGGCCCCACTGATCATTTAGGTGGAGAAAAACCATTTTTGGAAACTGTGTATAGCGCTTTGGATTGTTCGGAGAATGATTATGCAACCCTTTTTGCTTTAAGCTTGTTATACGCTATGGCGAATAACAGAGGTAAGTGATTGTATTTTTTTACTTTACAGCAAGTTTCTTACAAACTTGTCAGCTTTAGATACTACTATGAAGTCTATATCTGGAATAGAAAGTGCACGTTTATGATTTAAATGTTTGTTTTATATGTAACATATAGTTATAGTCTAAACTGAAACGTTTTCTAACTTTTAATACTTAAAATTACATTAAACATTAAAATCCCATATTCGAATGCTCTATAACCGAAATATAAATTGAAACGAACTCACAATCTAAACAAAGTAGAATTTAAGAACATGTATGAGGTTACCCGCCAGAACTATATACATAATCATTCCTCTTCTACCATTCCAATCGCGACCGTTACTTGCTACCCTCCCAACCTGCTTTCACTCTACATCGTTTTTCTGCAGAGTTTGGCTGTTTCACTATTCCAGTTCCTACCAGGCTTACTAGAAAAGTAAAAAGCCTTCTCTTATCAACTCCAGATCTCCAAATAACTTTCACCTTTCTGCTGTCACTCAAGTGTTCAAACCATTTTAGCTGACTCTTTCTACCTTTGAGTACTGAGTTCACATTAAGTCACTCCCAAATTACATTATTGTTAATACGGTCATTTCTTATTAGTTCCACAGCAGCTCTCAGTAAAAGGTGAATGGTGAAGCCTTATTCATAAATTTTATTTAAACTAATTTTTGCGTTGTTTCTAAGACAATATCAAATTTCCAGAATGAATTTACCGAGCATTTAAAAGTTATACGTGGTATTAGTTTGAATATAAACAATTACTTTATTCATAAATATTCGATTGATGAGATATTTTAGAAAAAATTACGTCGTCAAAAAGATAAGAGTATTTTTTATTACAAACTAGCTGATCCGACAGACGTTGTCCTGTCCAAATTTCAATAATTTTGTTTGTGCTCGTTCTGTGAATTTGTGAAAAGCTATTAGAAATGTATAAACAAAGTAAACATTTGACTTTGCCACTTGCGCAACACAATCCAGGGGTTTCATTTCGGTATTTCAACGCTTTACAATCTGGGCACACAACGCTCATCGATCCAATAGCAACACATTGGTCTGTACTGTAATCTATTGTCATGTTGTAACGGTATGCAGCTCGATGAGTATTCAAAGCAACATTTGTTTGCCTTCTTGCACGATTATTCAAATTCATTGTCGCTCGATTGGTTTCTACTGACCGATAATGTCTCATTCGATGGATATGATCGTCGTTTACATTTTCTCTTTCTTCTTGTGTACGTGCTGAACATGTTTGTAATAATCGATTCCGTTCAATTTCATTTCGTTCTTCACGTTGCTCTGCAGTTAAATTCGAACGAAAATTCGTTTGGTTTGTAGCATTGCGAGTTCTGTGGCATTGCAACAGAATCACAATTCAATTGAAAATAAACAACTGAATCAATTTTTCGTCACTATGTAACCGATTGGCTTGATACACAATTTAACAATTAGCTGTCAAACGACATTTGCGCACATAGGGAAATAAATTGGAATAGAAATAAAATAACTGAATTTGCTGAACAGATCGCGAAATAACACAAAAGTAAAAACAAATGTAATTTTATTTTAATTTAGGCTGGAATGCGTTTTTGCAATTTTTTTCTCCAGATCTTCCAGATTATTTTTAATTGAAAAAATAACGAACAAAATAAAAAATAATCAACCAAATATGTCGTTCCTACCGTCAGTTATTATTTTTGCAGCTTGTCCGAATTTTCCAACTTTGTAATTATCTCGATTTTTTTTCTTGAAAACTTTTCCAAGACCAAAAAAATAATTACCCATATCCGTTGTTCGAATCGTGAGTTATAGCCTTGAATTCATACAAAAATTCCATAGAAAAAATCACTTTCAGTTTTTCCAGAATTTTCCCATTTTCCGGGCAAGTTTTTCAATTTTTTTTTTTTCTAAAAACCTTGTTTGGACTATTTCTCAAGTGATATGGTTACCAACGAACAGCATTTAATTTTTATTTATATAGATGATAAAAAAAACGAAAAGGTGTAATTCTCTAAAGGGGTTTAGTCTATATAATTACCGAAACTTAATACTTTGTAGCATTGCCCTTATTCTTAATTACTGATTGATAACTTTTCACCGAGTCGAATAATGTCTATATGCCTCTGCAGGTATTAAAAATCAAGGTGCTTGAATTTCTTGCCACGATGTCTTCTTGTATGTTATTTTTTTACCAGCAAGACGTCGTTTTAACGTCGTTCCAAAGATTCTCGGTCGGATTTAGATCAGGTGACTGTGAGAGCCACTATAACAGTAATGTATTTTTTTCTTGAACCATTGTCTTGTTGGTAGATCCATTGTAAAACCATATTATCTTCATTCATATAGTCTCATTCCTAAGTAAATTTATTTCATATTTTATTTTACTCAAAATATTGGTCCTACTCCGTTATATAAACATCCCCATACTTTTATGTTACCACCCTCATACTGCACTGTACCCAAAGTGTACATACAATTTGTTCCAGTGACATTTTGATAGTGGGCGTTCCTTTAATTGTCTTCGATTGAATCTCATTTTTTTGGCCCTTGTCTTCTCCCTTCCGCCTTTCTCTTTCTATCTCTTTTGCTTTTATTTTTCCTTCATCAGTTTTGTGTCTGACTCATTTCGATGTCTGCGCTTTTTGATGGTTTAATGGTTTTTAGGTTTAGTTTCTGCTTCAACAGCGCTGTCCACTTCCACACAAAATCCTGTTCTTCGTTCGATGACTGCTGAGTCGGAGGATTAAAGACAGTTTTGTGAAGTATATCTCTAACTCTGATAATTTGGTTGTCTTATTACTGGTTGATACAATACCTTTGCGTCTGTCTTTTTTCTCCAAACAACTGCTCATGTTTTCTTCTTTTAACGAAAATACTTGTTCAGAAACATATATCTAACCATTATGAAAATGTTCTCTCAAGTATTGGCCAAGGGTTCGGAAAACATGTAGATTAAAAGGACGACTCTGATCAAACAACAAAAGTTTATCCATAAGCTGGTACTATTAGTTAAAGCTGTGTCGAGAGAAAACTCAAATAGGACCAACATTGTGGTATCCTATTTAGACAACTGATTAGCCTCAACTGTAGGTTATGAAGGGAGCCGTCGGTTGAAGTCATAGAACCCAGTGTCCACCAGTGAAACACTGAGATAGTTCAATTAACATCTTATTTTTATATTTGAGAAACCCATTTTATAGTATTTATCTTTATTAAACCCGTTACATATGTTATACGTGCGAGAGTTTTAGTGATCTCTATATTGAAAAATAGACAATAGTTGTATTAAATTCTTCTGAATATACATTGTTTGTTATGATGATATTTCTTGCGGCATTCACTCTTGATGGCCCTTATTAACCTTTTATCTACATCTCGATTTTGTAATATTTCCAAGATACGTTTCTCGAGGTGCACGGTCAAAAACCCTCTTGAAGTCCACAAAGCATAAATTATTCTTGTTATTGTGGGACAACATTTTTTCAGGGTTGTCTTAAGCTAAATTTGAAATCTACTGTTCCTCTTTCATATCTAAAACCACATTAGTTGTCTTTAAGCGTAGGTTCAATGAGGAAATAATAGAATGAATTGAATTAACGGCATAAAATACAAGAAGGGTAACCTGTTGACAGATGATAAATGACAGAAATGAGGATAGAATATTTTTGTGAAATGTTAAAGAGGGAAATGGAATCAGTAAATCAAAATTACAAGAGTGGAAGTGGCATAAAAGCACGTGCTGAGACAACGCTAACTGAGATTCGCAAAGCTGACAAAGGATTGAAGAATGAGAAGATCATGCTTGGTTACAGAAATTAATTATATACCTCGCGATTGAACAATAGCCATTATTTTACCGTTATTTAAGGAAGGGCTTGCTAAAAACAAATTATAGAGGAATATTCCCATTAAGCGTTATCAGTAAGGTCTATTAAATTATATTGAAGAAGAGACTGAGGCAGGTCATTGAACCGCCAGAACTAATAAGTGATTAATTTACGTTTTCAGCTAAACTGCACTTATTCAGTATGATTATAACAATTTTTTAATAACAGACAATTTTAGCACATTTAGATTCACTATATATTAATAATATTATTAGTTCTTACATATTTTCATATTCACATAATTCATTCAACAAAACATTTATAGCTGCATGCTGATAAACATTTCCTTCTTCAGAAAATAAAAGATAATTCCTAAGCATACCTGCAAATGAAAGTGAAAAATAACGCAAAACCCAATGTAAGTTTCAGTGCGGCAGTTGAAATACTTGTAAGAACAAATGCATTTTTTCCCCAGTCTGGTCTGGTCCTTTTCAAGTTATCAATTGAAAGGGTAATTTAGTTTATGAAATAGAAATAAATGTCTAATTATACTTAATGTCAACAAGTATATCAAATCGGTGATTTACGTCAATCTCCTTTAGGCATTAATGTAGACGATCTGTCTCCTACAAATCACTCAAAAATCTGAAAATGACCCTTCTTAACATGGATTTGTTAGAGTTACAGGCGAAATATGATTAATAGCCTTTCAATGAGGAACACTTGAAGTTTTCTTTCACAACATAATCGCAGTTCCATGATTCTGCTTAGTCCAGCAGGACTGTTAAACCTAAGAATCTGGAACTACTAAGTTTTCCTTTAATTACAAGTTGTGTAATTACGTCCTCATCCGGTTCTAACTTTACACTTGATCACGACACCAACTATAATACTAAAATCGACAACTCCAAGTCTAAACCTAATAGACACCTTTTCTAATTAAAGTTAAACCCAATATAAAATGATTTTGGCAACACTAAATGTTTAAATATTTCAATTGCGTTTCATTTTAGGTAACTTTTGTATTTCTTCTTTACAATGTACTCGCTTATCACGTACTTCTGATATAAAATACGAAAAATGCATATCCATTACATAGCAACAATTTGCTTTTGACTTACGATCTATTAATCACACGTTGTCGTGCGATGTCAGTCTAAGCGGACTTCTGTGACTTTAAGCCACTCCGTGTCAATGCCCAAAATACAATGTCCTTATCATTTGGTCGCGCCACCCAAGACTCCTCGTCTGACACTAGCCTAATAATGAACGCCACCGTAGCCTTTTGTATTGACTATATCAACCGTGGATGGCTTAGGATGTCTTAATATTTGTTTGCGGTAAGAAGACGCCTTAGGTGGAAATTTTATTGAGGCTTTATATTTCCTGAGTTAAATTCACATTTATCGATGATTCCTGATTTAGTTACATTGTAAAATTTGTATTGTAATGTTTGCCCAATTTTTAAGTTTTGTTTTTAAAGGATAGAATATATCAGAAAGTGATATTAAACAAGCAGGCACTTGCAAATATAGATGTTTTACAAAAAGGACTGTTTCTACAATAATGAAAAATATAGTCAAATATTGCTTTTCCTTGGGGTTTTTTAAAGCTAAGGTGTTCGCAAGAGTGTTTCACGTGACTAGGTTTTTTATGTTATTTGGGCTGGTTGCATATATATAAAAAGCAAATGCAACATACATGCTAGTATTGATTGAGATAAACCAAATCAACATTGATGACTTCAAAAGCATGGAGAAATCAAATTTCACAAAAATAGCTGTAAACATACATAGCTCTCTGTCTCTTTATTTAATGGTAATGATGAGTTATGGCTTATTAAACAATTTGCTCACGAGGCCGATTAAGACCTTTAGGTGGGATTAAGTAAAAACAATTGTGACCTAAAATTATTTAGTTCTACTGCAATTGACAATTTTATAAAATGGATAGTGACCTTACTACAATGAATAGTGACCTTCTAATCAGGAGATTGTTACACAGCCTGGCCCTTCTGAACATGTTGAAAGTGAAAAAGAAGAATAACGTCCCCTAGTTTTGATCAAACTATTGATAGAGTAAAAAGATTAAATTTTAAACGCATCATTGGAAATAGAAACATACTTACAAGAAGCTCTTTTTGTGAATCGCCATAAACAAATGCGTATTAAAGGTTATTTTACAAAGAAATTTTTTGATGATTTCAGTTGCTGGTACATATGTATGTGAAAACAAAATCGATTGATTTTTATTTTTGTTACAACATTTTTTATTCATATTTCATATCCTTTCTTTTACAATTTTTTATAAAAAAAACATATATTTATTATTCGACATTATATATACATAATGGTATACAAATAAATTAAATTAAATGACTGAAATTCAAACGTTCATTTCAAAATTGTGTACAAATAACTCCAAACTTATCTAAACTTATGGATCACTCTAACAACCTCTAAAACAAAAGTAATTTTTGAAAAAGATATTTGCAAACAGCTTATATTCAATATAATCATGTATACAGGTGCTAGATTTAGAGATATTTCAGAGTATTTATATTTTTAGGTGTATCGTCAGATATAATTGAACAAGTCTTGAAACCAAAAAAGTCTTTCTCCTCCAAATCCACAAGCAAAGATGTAAAATATACCTACAATACATTTTTAGTAGAGAAACTTTTATATATCATCTCGTTAGCTTGTCAGCCAACTTCTAGGTAAGACCATTAGATTATTTCTACCATTAGTAGATTTATAACCAAATATCCTAGTATACAGCTAAGCCATTTAATGCAAGAGTATTTATAATACTGTAAGGAACATCGTCAAAAAGGAAAGGAAAACATCATAAATCACGTGACAAAATGGAAGGATTATATATATATATATATATATATATATATATATATATATATATATATATATATATATATATATATATATATATATATATATATATATATATATATCTATATGTATATATCTATATATCTATATATATCTATATATATATCTATATATCTATATATATACTGTAAGGAACATCGTCAAAAAGGAAAGGAAAACGTCATAAATCACGTGACAAAATGGAAGGATTATATATATATATATATATATATATATATATATATATATATATATATATATATATATATATATATATATATATATATATATATCTATATGTATATATGTATATATCTATATATATATATCTCTATATCTATATATATCTATATATATATATATATATATATATATATATATATATATATATATATATATATATATATATATATATATATAATATAAAGATAGAAATACCAGGTGTGCCATTAAGGATGGATCGCGGCCGTATCTTGAAAACTATTTATCCCACAGCTTTGGGGGAAAAAAAATTGTACTAAAAATGATCATGAGAAATTCACCAAAAATATTTTTAAGCTTCTAAAACGACCGCAAGAGGGCGTGATGAGCTAAACATTTAAAAAAAAAAAATTGTGTATTTTCAAGTGTTAACCGAGTAAGAAAAATTGTCGGTTATAATTAGCAAACTGTCTCCTACAACTTTGTTTTATGACATTTTGTCGTAACTTCGCGAATAGAGGGGCTAGGGGTGGGGGAGGGGTAGTTTTACCTATTGAGTTAAAAAGTCGTCTAATGTCCGTTTGCCTAAACCGATTTTCCTCAATTTGGATTCATTTAAAAGGCAATTGCTGGGACAATCAGATAATCTGAGCGAAAAATTATTTAATTTATAAATGAAACTGCGAGGTGGCGTTACATTCAACAATAGTTTTTTTGAGGTTTGGTTCAGTTTTTTCAAATGGAATGGTACAGCTTTTATTACATGGCTAGAAAGGTAATTTAAAGAGGAATCATCCAGTGAAATCCGTCGAATCATCCGATATCGATATCTGTGACATGTCAAGAGATATTTCGATTTTTCTGAAAAAAATCAGTTATTATTTCACTACTACCTGCAATTCTTCGTGCCATATTAATTTGGAGCGTGTTTAAAGGCCAACGGGCCAACAACGAAGATAATAATAACAGTCAAATAAAATTAACAGCACAACAGTCTAATAATTAACAGAATCTGAACTTTAACGCCTTTCTAAATGTTCAAAATGCCTTCCATCCTTAGAAATCCAAAGATTTATTTTTCGACGAGTACTAAAAACGGCAACTTCAATTTCCGCTCTTGAAATGCTGTTTATTGAATTTTGAATTATTTCAATCATGTTTTCTCGTATGGTAGGACGAGTTTGAAAAACAAGTCTTTTAGTCTTCCCCACAAGTAAAAATCGAGGACTGTCAAATCCGGTGAGCGCGCCGGCCACGAAAATAAACTACCCCGTCCTATCCAACGATTTCCAAACGAAGCATCCAAGAAGTTTCGAACCACCTGCGAGAAGTGGGCAGGGCATCCACTGCACCCTCAATAGGTAAAACTCTCCCCCACCCCTCTATTCGTGAAATTACGACAAAATGTCATAAAACAAAATTGTAGGAGACAGTTTGCTAATTATAACTGAGAATTTTTCTTACTCGGTTAACACTTGAAAATACACAAAAAAAATTATTTTTAAAAATGTTTAGCTCGTTACGCCCTCTTGTGGTCGTTTTAGAAGCTTAAAAATATTTTTGGTGAATTTCTCATAATCATTTTTAGTACAATTTTTTTTCCCCAAAGCTGTGGGATAAATAGTTTTCAAGATACGGCCGCGATCCATCCTTAATGGGACACCTGGCACATATCTCCCTAATAATAACTGAGATGGCTTAACCAGCCAGCGGTTAGTTGGGTACATGAATTTGACGAACATGGTGGTGGCTTTCAATCATTGTAGCTTTAACCACCTGGAAATAAAAGTAATCCTGAACACTCCAAATCCATCAAACTATTCTCTGTTTACTATCTATTACTTTAAATTTATCAAATCGATACAAATCATATTTAATACTAGACTGTTCACATTCTCAACGAGATATAACCCTCATTATAACCTCAGTTATAATGCATGATAGCAATCAACATGGATTCAAATAGAGATGTTCCACACAACTTCTACAATGATAATATTATCGGCCAATAATCCAATATTAAACTGGATACTGTTCCTGACACTGAGGGGAGAACGCGCGACAGGGCCAGCTTCGGGTATGAACGGGCTATTAAGGGAGAACGCAGGAGACCCACCCAAAGAGCTAAACAAAACATAATGGATATTCAACCACACCCTACGGTGTAACCTCTGGTACTGAGTTGTGTAATGGGTGCAAAGGGATAACGCGCAATGCACCCGCTTCTGATACTAGAAACACTTTATGGTATTGAAGGGAGAGCACGCCATAATTCCAAGGATATCTCTCTCAATTAAATTTTAGATTATATGAATATGCTGATACCAGTACTCAGACAATGTTTGGATATTCACTTAAATAGAAATCATTTAATATTGATCAAATCATTAATCAAGAACCACTGTTTTAAATATTATTTTAAGTAAACAGTAACAGATTTAATTCAATTGTTCTTGAATATTTGATAATAATTAGAACAGTATCCTGTCAGAAAGAGAAATAGAAGTAATCTTTAAATACTTAATCAAAAACTACCAAAATCAATAGAAGACAAAGTAGAAGACAGTGAAAAACTCACTTTCATAGTAATCATTTAATATTAAAGAAAACATTACAAGTAGAAATAATAGAACTTTAAATACATCTCAAAATTAATATAAATCGATAGAAATTAAAGTACTCAGTGACAAACTCACAACTAATAAAAGTTAATAGATAACCAAGTGTTCAGTAATACACTCACAACTAATAAAAGTTAATAGATAATAAAGTGTTCAGTGATACACTCACCCTTGGAATTATTCGGGAACGACACGACACGGCACTTGTTCACAGTATAAAAGGAAATGTTGGTTTCAAATACTGAAATGAAGCCATCTCTAAAGATGCCTTACCATTATCGTACATCGTGCGGTAACTGTCCTTAAGTGTTGAAGCTTTTAGATAGGATCAGCCAACACATTGAATATAAACACAATAACACAACCCAGTATCATTAAGCGGAAAAATTGAAACTATAGTCGGCATCTAGTCAAATATATTTGACAATAAAACTATCTTTACCAAAAAAGTGATAAAACTATCGTTTTGTCTGAGAATGAACAAGAGACCGAAAGTTGTAAATTAAACAAACATATTTCTTACATTTGTATGTTAAAAGACCTTCTAAACAAAAGATAGACCTATCATTTTATTTGAGATGAAACCGATGGCTGACATATACTAAACAAAAATATGTCTTACAATAGTTAGATTTCATTTTAATAAAATGTTCATATTTTCGATAAAAACCTTCAATGGTTAAATATACAATGTATTTATTATATATTGTTTTGGTGTTAAGACATTTTTTTGCTATTGAAAGACATCGAAATTTTACTTATTTGGAAAACATTCGTTCTTTTTTGCTGTCCCCGTTATTTAGGGAGATATTTATTTCAATAATATATAATTTAACGTATATCCCCTTAAAACAAGCGGGTTACACGCAAAGTCTGACATAAGCCAAATAAAAAAGGTTTAAGTTTATGTGGGCCGCAAAAAAAAACAAAAACTTCAAAATCGATTTTCATAGAAACATAGTTTATTGCAAAAAGTATAGTATAAAAAACAAGAACAAAGATAATAGTAATGTTTTCTTCCTGATACTTGACATATCTTCTGTTACTATGTTCCTTACTTCAGAAGACATATAAATCATTGTGTAATCTGGATATGACAGGAGACGTTAAATCTGAATCACACTACAGATAAAGATATTAAGATCTAGGTATCTCAATTACCTCCATTTGCATTTGATTAGGTACTGATTCTGTATTCATAGAATAAATCGAAGAAAATAAAGAAAACTTGTTTTCCAAGAATTTAAAATCTGCAAATCTATATGTTTATGTCGCATGTCGAAAAGTGCGTTAAATCTTTATTTTTCAATAGCTTTTCCCATAGAACTAGCTTACATTTAAATTATATTTGAATTTCCATTGCAATTTTAAATTTAAATCATATAAGTGTTTTGTTATAACAAATAACAGGTTTGTATTTTGATTTTTACTTATTAAGAACTGGCATATATCTTCTTTCAAGTCCCAGAATTATTTAAGAACCTTGGAACAAGATAACCAACGTACCTCAGTATAGTATAACAAACCGGAATTATCGGTGTTTAAGTATTTTTACTAAATCACATTGTCTCTGATTCAAACCTCCAGATTTTATGAAATTAATTATTTCATGTAAAGCGCGTAATGTGACAAGATATTCACATACCGTTATATTGGCTAGGGCCGCACAAATAATCAGTGAGTTAAAAATGCCACTTGGTTTCGGCAATGAATGTTACTCTTGCGATCAATTTTATTATATCCCTTTACCATAACCTGATATGAACAACAATCGTGACTATCTTCTATACCCCAGAAACTTCAATGGAAAAATCTCCTCGGAAAGAAATTCTTGAGACTGTTGCGACTATTAGGCCACATTTCTTAGGGAGATACTAAAACGGAAGTTGAACTAATGTGAATACTCTGAACTGGGACCAGCCCTACATATTTGTCTAGATCTTACATTTTTTGTGTACGGTATTATACACATTTTGTTCTACGTTTATTTAGTTATTGAACCACCCATCTTGATCCCCACTAAACCTTGCACTGAATGTTGTCTAGTTGCAGTGAAAACTTACATTTAATAAAAACTTATTTTCACGGATAGTAAAGAATGTGCGTGAATTATTCCGAGTATCAATCTGTTCGTTCTGTCAAAGCTCATGGTGTTTCACCAAAATATCATTTAGCATTCCAAGTGTTGTTTGCTTCGAGTGAACAGCTGAACTTTAGTACTAATATATATAAGTATATTACAGCAGACAAATTTTTATAATATATTTTCGCTTAAATAAACATTTCGACTACAAACACTGTTATTAAACAAATTGCACAATTAAAAAGGTACATAATAAACTTTTATTGGCGTTTGAACTAAATTTGAAGAGATTTACCACCAAACACCAAATCACTTTCGGGAGAGAAATTGAGTCATCTCCTTATGATGCTAACATGGTTAGCGAAACGAGCTCGAGAAGTTTAAAAAAAGTGATGTGGTGTTTAGTGATAAATCTCTTCGAGGTTTCCATAGAAGAATTGATCTGTTGTGTTGAAGTAAAGTAAAAACTTAATGGCGATGCACACGAATTTTGAAATGAACTAATACTTTATAGATATTTCTGTTGTAGAGTGCGCCTAGTAACTTTAGAGCTGACATTAAAACTACTTCTCGAACTTGTGATATGCGATGGCAAAAATATTTTAAATGATGTGCATCAACACTCTGTAGAAACTGCCAAATCTCAAAGCATGGCTTTGCTGAGAAACTTTTATAAAAGTGAAGAAATATTTTTAGATATGTTTGAACACGAGTAAGTAAAATTTATAGTATGAACGATCATAAAAACTACTAGACTATAAGAAACATGTACTACTTTTATTTGTCTTTTAGATACTGTGATATGTCGAAGGGATCGTTAAATGTAGAATGGTTATGTATGGACAGTGCAATACTTCTACCTCCAACAGGCACTCCAATGACTGGTATTGATTTTATAAAACGCTTACCTTGTGGAGAAGTAAGTCCTGTTTTGTTTTAAATAAATCATACTTTTTGTTTGATATAGATCTGGTTCTATATTCGCAAAAAGTTATCTATAAAATTACTTTCAACAAATATTAGTCCAGTCATTATTTTCTGTAATTTACTGGTTAAAATATTTACATTACACTACATTATTGACACATATGTACATCGTACTAGTAGCAATTTTACGATAAATATGCTTAAATGAACTCCAGAGTTAATGTTATGAGAGATATTTTACAATTTTATTTTTGATTTAAATTTTTGTGTTATTTTTTTTACATACAACAGCGGGTTTTATAGAGCCAATTAGTTGGGCCGTATTCGTTTAGCAATTACACTGAAACTAATAACAAAGAAATTACCAGGTGGTTTAACATGAATGCTTTTCTTCATATTCCTTCTGTTCAGGAATGAAAACGATCACGTCTTCTAAAATAGTAATGAGAGACAATTAATTATCCTAAAATGCCTGAAGAGGTATGTGTCATCAAAAAGTACTGTGTGATATTCATCCCTAATGTAGCATTTTACTGACAAATGGACAAAAAAAATGTGGCTTTTATTGAAATTTCTTAAATTTAATATGTCATAGTAAAAAGTTTTCCATTAGGAGTGTAATGTAATAGCGGCAACACTGAAATATAGATGCCACTCCTAGACTGTGGTATTCAGTAGTAACTGCATTGTGTCAGTCCACCACAGAAATATGCACATTTCCCCACTTTGGGAAAAAATAATCCTATGCGACAAAGCGCAATTCTGTATTAATGGATTTGTGAACAAACAACTTCATGATTTGACCCAACGAAAATCCTGACGTGATTCAGGGGTTACTTCTTTATCCTCAGAAAGTCACTGCTTGATTTGGTTTTTGAGCCGGAGGAGTGATAGAACCTTATTCTTTTGAAAACGATGATGGAAATCGTATTACTATTAATGGTAAAAGCTATAAGAATATGCCTATAGAATATTTTTGGCCGGAAGTGATAAATATGGATATATACAATGTGTTCTTTCAACAATGCGATACGGCTATTTATACATCTCGCCAGACAATCGATTTATTGCAAGAAAAATTTCCTGGCCGCGTTATTTCGCGAAATGGTCATATTATTCAATTTCGCGTCCTTGGATTATTTATCGAGCGATTATGTTAAACCTCTGGTTTAAAGAGATAAATCCCAAACGATTATTGACTTCAAACGAAAAATTCAGGCCACCATTGAAAATTTACTAAATATATAAACATAAAAATAATAAATAATAATAATAAACTAAAAATGAACGGATTATCACTTGTAGCTACCATTGTTCCGCATTTTAGTGTTCTAACACTATTCTTGGACAACCCTTTATTTGCATTTGTTCAAAAATGAATAAGTTTTGGATTGTGTTGGCTTTTACTTGATGAGAATTCATTCTAAATGTTTAATGAAAGTCAGTTTTGTCTGTATTTTCGCATTATTATTAATAATTGAGGCGTTTCGCTAACACTGTAGCTTCTTCAGAACTGGCTATTTTCGCTGTTAAAATAGGTATAAATACAAAAAATTTCTACAATAAAAATATTCATTTTTAAAGAAATCTACACATGCTATTTATTGTCTGCACAAATTCAGTAAAGGGGATTTGTTCAGGACTATTTGGTCATTTAAAAGTGTTTTTGCATCTTTGAGGCGGTTTATTTCTAAACTCTCCAGATGGTTTAGTTTTTTGCCTTTATTATTTACATGTAATATTTTAAATTCACTATTAAAAAGATGGTTCTCATTTAACAGATGTGAGGCATAGTTCGAATTATGTTTATGACTGAGAAAGCCTCTTTTGTGTTCTTTAATTATTTTCTTGAAAGATCTGCCTGTTTGTCCTATGTAAGTTTTTGGACACAACCCACAATACAGTTGATATATCCCTAATTTATATTTTTTGTTGGTTTTTGCTTTGCACTTTTTGATATGTTTTCCTAGAGTGTTATTGGTTTTAAAGGCTACTTTTATTTTGTTTTTGTACAAGAATTTTCCAATTTTTTTGCGACGATTTGCCAAAGTATTTTATTATTTTGAATGAATGCTCTTTTGTGGATACATTTCAGCGAGAGCCTTTTTGTACATTTTTTTGGAGATTTCTTAAAAAATGTTTATTTTTATTGTAGACACTTTTTGTATTTATACCTATTTTAAGAGCGAAAATAGCCAGTTCTGAAGAAGCTACAATGTTAATGAAACGCGTCAAATATTAATAATAAAGTGGAAATATAGACAAAGTAGTCTTTTATTAAACAAAAATGAATAAAACTGAAAATAACATCATAGGGTGGTCACAACTCACAAACAGTAATATTAAAAATGATCTTTTACATTAGCCTTTGAAATAGTAACATTAACCACGGTAGTATGAAAGAATTTCACTGTTTAAATATTAATATGAATATAGGATATCCTATAGATATATTTTGTACGGCTCAAGTCATTGAACTCCTTTGGTGAAAACTATTGATCAAGCCGGCTTCAACACAAAAATCCTGATACCTTAGTCGATCGGTGAGACGTGGATTTAGCTATTCTTGGCTGTGATTTTAGTTATTCTGTTCCCTTCACTTGTAAGCATAAAATCATTTTTGACGAAAGTAAACCATGACACGTTAATGTCGACGAACAATGTTTAAATCCCGTAAGAATCCGCTTCAAAAGTGGGGGGGATCTCTCATATCCTCAACGAATCATAGGGGATATGAAGTCATGTAGTATACATTATGAAACATTGAGTTTGTAATAATCTCTCACACTAATTAAGATAGATTTGTATCAACAAGATCCTCGAGATCAGGATCCCTCAACCAGGACCACTCAATCCCATTTCAGGAAGTGAAATGGAATGCGTTGTTAGTGTCAAAAATAAGATGAGATGAGATTTTACAAATCACTTTTAGCACACGCGGTCTATTAAAGAATGATATTCGTATGTATAGTCTATTGTTTAAGAATTTAATTAGCAGTGTCAAGAAATCATTTTCTACGTACATTTATGTCATCTTCCAACAAAGCGGAAAATTTGTTTTCGGATGGTATTGCGGCAAATCAAGCAAATGCAACCCGGAATACCTCTCTAACTATCGCTAATAAAAAGAGAGAGTGGAAGTCAGTTTCTATATTTTTTGATTTATGTAGTAAATAAAACCAGTGGTTGAATTAGTATACTTTAATATGCTGTAAAATTTACATGAGATGATAATATTGATCAAAAATTAAAAGTTAGTTTTTCTTTCAGAGTGAAAAAGCCAGAAGAGCGATACGTTTATTCTTCTTAATGCGTAACACTCTCTTAATACTCAGTGGTGATGTGGAGGCTCAACTGCCACTGACCAATCCTCAGAGCTGCGTACAAATCGACCAGGCTCTGGATCTGAGTATATCTCGTTGTGTGTCTCCAGCCATTCGAATTAAGCAATCGCTAGTTATTTTTATTTTCGTAGAGCAATTTCAAATAGTTAATCTAAATCAAATTCCATTGTATAGCATTTTTAATTAATTGAAAAGTGTTTGGTATGTTTGTTATTGTTCTGTTTATTCACTTTTATTTGCTAAAACCAGGTGCTTGATTCCTAGTCGCTTTTAATATCGATTTATTAATAAATATTGCGAGGATAAAGCCAAATGTCAGATACTTTTCAGGCGCGATGGACCTAGCTAATGTGATTGCATTTCTGAAAAGCGTTCTTTCTAGAAAACGCTCAATGAACTTCAAACCGATATGGCATTTAGTTTAGTCAAAACAAAGATAGTCTTTGAGAGCAAATAAGTTCGATATTTTTGCTACCATGAAAAAAAAGCGAATTTTGAGAGTTGACTAAAAAGCACCTTTTTCGTGGAAAAACTATCGCGCAAACCCTAGAAAACCAGCACGAGTAAGGCCTTGTTGAGACGGTTACAGGGGAAATGGTCAACAAGATCCATATGGTGTTGGTCGATCGCACAGTGAAAGTTAGAACAATTGTTGAGATGACAGACATCTCGAACGAATGCGTATAAAGCATCCTACTCGAACATTTGGGCACAATAGAAAGCTATCGGTGCGATAAGTATCGCGTTTGCTCACTACAGATCAAAAACGGAATCAAGTGATCACTTCATAGCGGTTTCGGAATAAAAGCGCAATCGGAAGGAGTTTCTGTAGTGACGCATGCCTTTTAATGAAACTTAAGAGACAATTACAACAATGCGTTTTACCCGACGTGTCCCGATGAAAGTGAAGACACTTCAGTCAGAAAGATCATCTGTTTTATGGAATTCACTGTTTACTGTTCAAACGCTGTTTCACCACGAAAATGCAGCTGCCCATCCGTCCGCCGTTGCAACAGTGAAAGTGGTCAGTTTGATGACGAATTGATGCCACACTCACTTTCCTCTCTCAACTTACCCCCTCTATCTTTTTTTTTGCAGATATGAAGAAATGGCTGGGTGGAAAGAAATTCACATTAATTGAAGAGATCATCGTCGAGTTCGAAAGTCCAATTTTTTTTGAATACATTTTAAAAGGTTAAAAAACCGTTGGACGAAGTGTATCGGGCTAAAAAGGAACTACGGTGAAAAATAATTCGGTTTTCGATCAGAAAAATAATATTTCATTAAAAAAGTATCCAACTTTTCACTCTACCCTCGTGTGTAACTTGTATTTGCTTTTGGATTTTAGGTAGACTACTGCTAACACTATTAAAAGTTGTCTGGAATTTCAGTATTAAGTTATTTAAAAAGTAATTGCTAATAGGAAAGCATTCGTATTTTGAAATTAACTCTATTCTATACTATGAATCTACCAGGTCGACTCATAAATTCCTGCTCATTTTTATTTTAAATTTAAATTGGCGATTTTAGAATTGGTTTTAATTTTTGATGTATCGTTATGATTCTGTTCACTCATTCCCATCTTTAATGTGCTTCATGCAGACACCACACTAAAAAATATTTCATTACAACAGTAGTTGCTGAAAGTTACAAGTTGTATAAAAATAAACTTAACTTTTAGGAAAGTAAAAATATTTTTTCAAGAATATTTTTAAAAACATACACTACATCGTATATATACAATATAATGTACCATTTTTGCAGGACTGTGACGATATTGACAACAATGAATAATATTGGGTCGACGTAAAAGTTCGTCTCGAAAATTATATTTAATCAATATAGTATATGCCGTTCTGTTCGATGACCTTTCTCCATCTCTCCGGTAGCTGCATAATCCCGCATTTATAGAAATCCTGAGGTTTCTGGGCACGGGCGTAGCCAGGATTTAGTTTTTTGGGTTAATTTCGTTCCTCTGCGCTAAATCGAAAACCATTAAAGAAGAAATCTTCGGCTTTTTCTTTTAAATATATCCACTACTTCATCTGCATGAATTTCTGTTCCATAGTGAATGTTCATGAGAGCCAAACCATTAAGTCTGTTTTCACTTGTAGTGTTTCGTAAATAGTTTTTCAGTCTCCTTAGGCTCGAGAAAGACCTTTCTGGGGTAGCAGTGGATACAGGAATGGTAGCCAAGATTTGTAGTAATGTGTAAATATTAGGAAAAAGGTTTTTATCGCACATATCTAGGCATTCCAAACTAGATTTAGAGGGGTAGGCATGATACTTGTTATCACTGTTTTCCATACTTCAAGTTCTGCTTTAACCACTGATATGTTGCTTTCGGGAAGTAGTGACGAGTACATGGAAATTGCTTCTTCAATTTCAGAACTGGCAGTAAAATTTGAAGGTAGCACACCAGATAATGCTGATACTACTTTACGATGTTTGGTAAACCTTTCAACCAATTGTTGAATTGTATGATCAAGAAATGGAATGAACAAATTAATTATGTAATACGTGCATACATCCAATGCAGGAATGTTCGGTCTATTTAATTGTCTTCCGACGACGCGTGGCATTCGCAGTATACCACCATTTTCTTCCAGTAAAACCTTTGCGTCTTCATAGAGATGAAAATATTCGACGTCAGTGTTGTTTCTCAGGAGTTGTAAGACATTAATAACATCATCTACGTGTTTGAATGCCGTGATAAGATCGATGCCAATGGCCTGTAATTGTTTTGATAGCGACAATGTATAGCTCATAACTTTTTGAAGAATCACTAAACACATCACAAAATCCGAAGATCGAAGCGTACTTAGCAATTGGGAGGCTTCTTGCGATGTTTCCTTATTGTGATTAAATTGCTTCGAGAGCATTCACAATCGAACCCCCCAAAACCCCCCCTTGGCTACGCCCGTGTTTCTGGCTAAAGAACGGATCCAGATATTTTTTAAATAAATGGTAGTGGGAGGGCGCAAAGCAAACACACAGGTGTTTTTTTTTCTTTTTTTGGTTTTTTCGCCACGATCTAAAACTCAACAAAAAATATCAAACCATCTGTTCTTATGTAAATAAATAATCACTGGATAAAAACAAAAAACCAAACAGAGGCAAATTTCTCACTGATTCTTTTTTTAATAAAGTTACCTAATGAACAAAATTTTAAAAATATAAAAATGTTTTAAAATAAATAGAAACTTTTGAACGTTAACGTTTGGAGAAGTATCCCGTTTTCAAAACGAATCAAAAAAATAAATTATATTAATTTCTATATATAATGCAAAGATAGGAAGTAAATATATAATGCAATGATACACTGACAATTAGTTTTTAATGACAGTGACATACTATCAAAAAATATATAGGTGAGGTCTACTGTGATTGTTTACTGTACTGATTGTGTATTGAAATACTTAAATGTTTTTAATTGTATTCTTTAGAATCGGGAACCATATTGAATTTAAATCTACCGAAGGCAAAAACCCAAAAAATATTTGAACACGCCACAATCATTAAACACACATGTGGTTTCATTGTCTGGATGGTACGCAATGCACTTTCTGGTCTGATTAATTCAGGCCTTTTCTGATCGATTGCTCGCTTTAATCCACATAATTATGAAAAATATTTCTCTGAATTAATGATCTGGTTTTCAGATAACAACTTCTAATAAACAATTCTCTTCCAGTATATTGCTTAGATTAAAATTGTTTTTCACATCATTTTCTGAATCACTTTCGGCACGTGGAATCGTCAACATCACCCTCATCATATACAGCAGATATATTATTATACGTGTTTTACGAGTAGCTTTGTTGCCGTTTCGAAAACAAAAAAACCATACTTTATCGAAAATGCGCCTTATGTTACAGTCATTTTTAATGCTTTTCATTTCATCATTCATTTCATTGTCATTTTTAATGCTAACATTTTTGTTGTAAACGGTAAAAAAACAGATTTTTTTCCCAAGTACTTGCTGATATTCTTTCAGTCAAACAACATCAAAAATTTGCTCGTGTTAAGTCGATATCATTTCAGTATTGCGACACAAGCCCATCTAGCCCCAAAAACGGAACCAACTTTTGCATAAACCCAATATTTAAGTAGATGCCATTTTTAATTTTCCTTGTCATGTTACTTGTTACTTGTAATGTAATAATAATACATATCTCATTTGACTGTTTATCTGAAGAAATTCAGTTGTCTTTTACCAGCTATGTAAATATGAAACCGGCATTTTTGTATAGAAAATACATATTTATTGTATGAAAATGATAAGAAATATTTTATTCGAAGTATTACGCATCTAGCGATATATTTTTCCCACCTGATTGTTTTGAAACAAACCAGTTATCGAGCCATTTTCGTAAGGTGAAGCGCTGCTCAGCAAGTGTCCCATCGATGTAAATAAGTAGTAATCAGCCGGAGCCAAGTCTGGGGAGTAAGCCCCATGCGAAAGTATTTCCCAACTAAACTCCTCAATCGTTTCCTTGATCAGTTTTGCTGTGTGTGTTATTGCATTATCATGATGCAAAATCACTTTGGGTGCCTTTTTTGATATGCTGGTCGTTTTTCACGCAAAGCTTGATTCAAAATGGATCATTTGTTGTCGGCAACGTTCAGTATTAATGGTTTCGCCAGGTTTTAGCAGCTCATAATAGATCACACCCTTCTGATCCCATAAAACACAGTATTGTCTTCCGTCCATAGCGATTTGGCCTTGCAGTCGATGTCGCTGATTCGCTTGGAGTTACCCATGATCTTTTAGGCTTAGGATTCTCAAAATATATCCACTTTTCATCGCCAGTTCACAAGTCAATGGAGAAATGACTTTCTTTTGTACCTGGCGAATAGCATTTTGCAAGTGGTTTTTTGGTTTTCCTGCTCTCTTTCATTCAATTTATGTGAAACCTATTTTCCCATCTTCTGGATATTTCTCATGACTTTCAAATATACAAAGACGGCTTCTCGTGCCACATTTAATTGATCCGCGAATTGTTCCGTTTGAACGTCATTCTTATACAAAAATGCTTGCAATGCATTGTCTTCAAACTTTTTCGGCTGTCTTCCACGTTCTTCGTTTCTCACGACAAAGTCGCCACTTTTGAAATTTTTAAACCACTCAAGGCACTGTGATTTACCAAGAGCATGCTCACCGTAAGCTTCGCCAAGCATTAGTTGCGATTCTGCAGCAATTTGGTTTGACATGGTAACAGAAAATCAATGCTGTCCTCAAATCGTAGTTTCCAGCCACAAAATTCGGTATGTTCAACGCTATTACAAACTATGCTGTTGTATGAAACTTAAATTTTTATGAGTTGAAAATCTTTGTCAGATGTCAACAAGGAAATGGCGCCAATGGCGCGGTTTGAAGGTAACTACAATGGCAGCTACGCCCATCTATGGGCAAATTCCGGTTTCATATTTACAGACCTGGTATATTAATGCGTAATCTACATTATGCCACGACGAAATGAATATTTAAAGATTTAAAAACACGATGGTACAAATTCATCTACTCTGTAGTTGAATTAAAATATCTACTGTAATTTATAAATAAATAAATATATTTGATAGTAATATATTTGCCTCAAAAAAAAAACATATTTGCCTCAAAAAACCTTGTTTAAATGAAGGTCAAATTTGCTATGTTAATCTTTTAAAAATCATTTTATTACCGTCAATTTTATGGTGAAATATCAAATCTTTTGATCATATTTAGAAGAGATATTTAAAAGAAAGCACTATGTTCAATGATAAAAAAAATAATGGAGTGGTTTAAAACTATAACAGCATTTCTTTCTTAATTCCATTCTGAAAATGTTGAAGTTTGATCCTCTTAAACCAGTATTTTTAATTTAAATAATTATTAAGTGGGTTAAAATGATATGAAAATGATACATTTTCTTCTAGAAAAATAAATATTATTATCCACAAAAAAAAGCGCAATTACTTTTTAGCCTACTGATATCGTTTGTACAATATAATTAAGTATTTATATTAAAACCTATTCCGCCTTTATTTACTATGTTAAGAAAGTCTTATGTGTGACTGTGGGCTGTTAAATGAATGCTTCTGAGGATTTACATAAGTCACATATTGAGCAACAAATTTGCATGACACTACCATATACAGAAATAATGGAAATAATGCTAAAGTATTTCAATAATGAGCGCATATCAATTTCAAGTGTTCTCAAATATACGGTGTGCCTAATAGAAAACATGACCGGAATTTTTACCCTAACAGATCTCTTGAACGCCAGGCGAGCAGTGGGACAACATGTTAACATTCAATTTTGTGTTAATTTTGATAAAAGAGGCACACATTATTTTAAGATTAGTCAAGATGTTTTTAGAATTAAAAAATAAGCCGTTAGAAGATTTGAAAGTATTTTACAAGATTTCATGATCTCTGGAAGGGCATTGAGGGCGATCGGATTCAGAACAGTGACTGAAATGCTTCTACATTATCGTTCGGTCTGCCAAACTCATCGAGGAGCTTAATGATATTCCTATATCCGTTATAGATTTTATTTTAACGATTGTTTTTTTTTTGGCCACGAATTTTTAGCTAAAATATATTGTATTGCTCAACCATTCCCCACAATGGCCTGATTTTATGATGACAGGGACAGCATTAAATACGATGCACGCCTAAAATCATAAGTAACCTTTCGAACTGACGAAAACGCCCAAAAAGTAAAATTGTTCATCATAATTGTTGGGTTTGTCGGGCTTACTGTATTCCTAAATCCACATCTCATTTAAATGGAAGTCAATAAAAGTAAGTCGCACAAAAGCAATAGGTATTTTGCAAAAAAGCAAAGAGTATCGTGATGCTCGAATTTTCGCCAAATTTTGGTCAATAATACGATTTCGAACGTCCAACAGGTTTTAAACGAAGATAAAGGACGTATTGTACACGAGGAAGATATCTTTTGATTTGACTATCCAAGTGGATAATTTGTTAAAACAGTTCATAATTGACAATTCACAAAATTGACAATTTTCAGTGTGAAACTTTTAATGTCCATGTTTTGGATTTCATCAAACTAAAATATAAATACTTATTGTGAAAAATAATATTATATGTACTGTGGTTGCAGGCTTTTTATTTGACTTACTAGCGATTGTTTTGTTCAATGGTATTTAACACAAAACATACTGCTCATAAAACTAAATTTTTCTTTTCAGATAATTCCGATCTAATCGCCTGTACCGTTCTTTATAAGGACGGTACAAAGATGCGACGGTTTTTGGTTATCGACATCATGCAGTTAATTCTCGTTGAACCCGACAGCAAAAGGTAAAATCCGTGCACTTACTTTTTTTGCTTGAGGAAATGCCGATATCGATATCTTTTTGTTATGAACATAAATTAGATTTTAAACATTTTATATACCACAGAGGTGTACCAATATTAAAAGCGTTTAAATGTTTTATTTCACGTTTGATACAGTCTTCTGAACATGTACGAAAGTGGATTGAAAATTTTATCGAATCCCCTCTAGGTATTAGAGTTTACACTGACTGAAGTTTGCTGACATTGTTAACATCTCGATGACCCTGCGTACTACATTTACACACATATTTTGGATATGAAAAAACTTTTCGCTTAGTAGGTAACAGTCGACCAAAAACTCACCCGAATGATCACTTCTCGAGAGTGTTTAAACTTATTTAAACGCAATTCTGATGTATTTAAAATGTTTACTAACAGCATATTAAATGTACATTCGCCATTATACGCCAAAGATGAAGCAGCAGTCCAAACAGTAAACAAGATCAGGTGAAAGTGCGCCAAGGCATACGAAAACGGTTCCAGCTGCAGGAAAAATCATGACTAAGATTTTTTGGGATTCTCGTGATGTGGTGCTTATAGACTAACTGGCATAAGGCAAAATCTTTTCTACTGACTGTGAAGTATTACGTATTATTATTCATTACTGGACCAGTTGAATGATTAAACTCAAAAAGATTAGTGGTAAATCTCTTTAAGTTTGGTGTTTCACACCGAAGTTTCCAATAGAAGAATTGATCAGTTGAATGATGATATTAAGACCAAACGTCCATATCTGGCCAAGAAAAAGTGCTGTTTTATCACGATAATGCACCTGCACATGCGTCTGAGATTCTTATTGCAAGACTCCATGATCTCGGTTTTGAAGTTCTTCCAGATAGGACGTATGCATTAGATCTGGCTTCTATCGATTACTTTCCCTTCCTAAACCTGAAGAAATGACTCGTTGAACGAAGATTCACTTCAAACGATAAGATCAAAGCTGAGAGAACCGCGTATTTTAAAGAGTCGTATATATCACATTATAATGAGGGTATTTGAGGTATAATGGACATATTGAGAGAAAAAACTATTTGGCTTGAGAATAAACCTGAAAAAAAGTAAATTTGCCGAAGATAGAAAAATGTATGCTTTAGGGAAGAATTAATTATGTATATGTATATATATATATATATATATATATATATATATATATATATATATATATATATATATATATATATATATATATATATATATATATATATATATATATATATATATATATATATATATATATATATATATATTATATATATATATATATATAGATATATATATGTATATATATATATATATATATATATATATATATATATATATATATATATATATATATATATATATATATATCATTCAGCCATTGTCGATCCACTGCAACATGAAGTGCAACCTGCAACCTGCTTCCAATATACTTGATGATGTGATCCGTCTATCATGCCTTCGACCTTCTTCTTCGCGGGCGTTTATGATCAAGCGATATCCATTCCAGAATTGCTTTGGTCCATCTGTCGTCACATCGTCTCGCTATATGACCTACCCGCTTCCATTTCAATTCTTTCGCCCTTCCAATGATGTCACATACCTTCGTTTGGTTTGTTCTTTGATCCATATGCAGGTCTTTCTGTCCCGCTTTGTAATGCTAAGCATACACCTTTTCATTCCCCTCTGTGCAACCAGAAGTGATGTGAGTGTCCATGTTTCACTTCCATATATCAAAACAGGCAACACGCACTGATTAAAAACCTTTCTCTTCAGACACAGTGGGAGTTTGCTCTTAAATACTATATTGAGCCGGCCAAATGCCTGCCAGCCACACTTAACACGCCGTTCCACCTTCCGGGCGGTATCACCCTCCATTAAAATCCTTTGCCCAAGATATATGTAGTGGTTCACAACTTCTAAATCACTTCCTAAAATAGAAATTCTTCTGTTGACAGCAAATTTGTTAAACATGACCTGACTCTTTTTTAGGTTTATTTTCAAACCAAATGGTTCTCCCGCACTTTGGAGCTCTTGTATGTGTTCTTGTAGCTCATGTGGGTCTTGTGAAAGGAGAACGATATCATCCGCGAATCTAAGATGACTTACATATGCACCATTGATTTTTATTCCCTGCTGTTCCCAATCCAGATTACGAAATACCTCTTCAAGACAGGCGATATTGGGTCACCCTGCCGTACACCACGATTTACGTTGATTTTAACTTCCAAGTCATGTGTAGCTTCCTCATACATGGATCTCAGTAGGTTCACATAGGCTCTGTCTATCCCTTGGTTAAGCAATGCATCCATTATGGCCTGCGTTGATACTGAATCAAATGCCTTTTCAAAGGCAAGCACAGTGGCATGGTGTATTCATTGTGCCTTTCTATGGTCTGTTGGACAACCTGGATACGGTCCATTGTACTAAATCCACTTCTGAATCCTACCTGCTCTCTTGGTTGTGCGTCATTCAGTGTTCTTAATATTCTTTTAAATATTATCTTGGTGAAAACTTTGTACATAACTGATAGGAGGCTTATTGGGCGGTAGTTTTTTAAATCTTCCTGTGTTCCTCTCTTATGAAGAAGAATCACTGCTGGTGCTATTGCAGCAGCCGTTTCAACCACATTTTCGATGATTTTTTCATACTGATCTGTTATTTCCATCTCTTCTGGGTCTTGCAACACAGCAAAGCGGTTCGACAAAGGAATCTCAAATTCGTTGCCCCTCTGCAGCAGCTTCTCAGAATTCACTTTACCCTTCCTCGATCTTACCATTCGTGTACGTTCTCTTCGACAGTTTTTCTTAACCTTTGCTCGTACTATTATATGGTCACTTCCAACATTAAAACGGTTAAGGACATTATAATAACAAAATATTGTTTTATCATTTGACATGATGTAGTCAATTTCACTTGTGAGACCAGATGGACTTTTCCATGTCCATTTTCTGCTGATTTTTTTCTTATAGAACCAGTTCATAATGTACAATTCTTGTCCTTCAGCAAAATCAACAAATCTGTCCCCTCTATTGTCCCGCTCGCCATTTCGATATAGGCCAATTGTAGTTTCACTAGTTCTTGCTTTTCCAATTGTAGCATTAAAATCACCCATCAGGATGTTGTACCTCCATTTCTCGCTGTCTAGAAGCTGGGCCACATCGTCATAAAATACCTTAATTCCCTAATCACCATGGCTTATAGTTGGTGCATAAGGTTGGACGATTTGAATTTTAAATTTTTTATTCAACTGAATGACGTATTAGGTTAGTCGGTCAGATACACTTTCAAATTTTACGACACTATCCTTCAACTTTTGGTTAATGAGGAATCCAATTCCACCGCATCGCCCATTCTCCGTACCCCGAGTGTAGAGTACGTGACCAGTTGTTTTCAGTTTGATTAGTTCTTCGCCTTTTCTTCGTGTTTCTCAAAGCCCTACAACATCCCAATGTACGTTGTCAAGCTCGATCAACAGTTCTTGTAGTATTTCATTCCGTTTTCATTGTCCGAATATTTAGAGTTGCAATGTCCAATATATATATATATATATATATATATATATATATATATATATATATATATATATATATATATATATATATATATATATAGGCTAACTTTTTATTTGAAGTGATCGACTAGTACTTCCAAATGAAATCCATATTTGATCCCTTCTAACTTCTATTTGTTTCAAAACCTCAAAAAATCCATCGAGGATACGCACTTTAAGTGGAATAAACAAACCACAACAGCTGCAGGTGTATGTAGACTTTTGAAGCTATGGTAAACCATCTTAACAAATAAAGCAGCTTTGGAAACTAAAACATTGTTAGATTAGAAATTTACTTTTTGATCAACCTTCGTATACCGTTCATAGCAGGAAATATTTATTTGAGCAATTAAAAAGAACATGTTTAGTCAAAAAATTAAGAAACGCTAGACAAACGGTCTTGAATTAAAGGGAAATCAACTTATATTGTAATAAAAATTATTTGATTAATTTATTTTTATGCTCAGACATTTTTCAATCTACCCCCACATTCATAGATAGCAAAATTTATAAAAAGGCAAAATCTTATGTACTGACTGTGGAGTATTACGTATTATTATTCATTACTGACCCAGTTGAATGATTAAACTCAAAGAGATTTACCACTAGTGGTGAATCTGATGAATTATTTGATAAATTAATCAATTTTTTTTTATGCTCAGCATTGCATTTTTACATTGCAGTGCATTTTTATGATCAGAAATTTTTCAATCTACCCCCACATTCATAGATAGCTCTATAAAAGTTTTTTAGTTTTATCTGAAGAGAGTTCAGGAATTATTATCCTTGACATAAAATTAAATATTTGAGTGTCGGCAGTGCCCACGAAGTAGTTATCTATTGTCACAAATTTTTCATATTATCGCTAAATTTGATTCAATTGTGATTTGCTTGATTAGCATTTCTTATGAAAGGGCAGAATAATCTAATACATAGAACATATAAATAATTTGTGATACTAAGTCCTTATTGCAGAGACAATTTATGGCAGACCTTTGTTAATTTTCAAGTAAGTAGAAGTACCACTATATAGTAAATTAATACATTTTAAACGGAATAAGACACTTCAAACTTTGTGTGCAGTAATGTCAATAGAACCATAATTGTTTCATTTGTCGACCGAATATTACTATGCAAAGGATAATAATTTGTGAGTTACTCTCGTAATAGAATTATAGTTAACTTTTTCACAATTTAGGTTGGGATGGGGTGTTGCCAAATTAGTAGGCTTCCTGCAGGACATCGAAGTTACTGGGGATAAGGATGACTCAAGATGTTTACATATCACTATACACAGGCCAATTTCTGGTGCTACAACCAACAGAGTTCCTCTTTTAAGCGCAAAATTCTTGTTCGATGACAATATCAGATGCATGGCTGCTAAACAAAGGTTGACGAAGGTAAATTATAAACATATCGGATTGAAATAAAATATGAAATATGATTCTATATGAGGTGTGGCAGTTAATAATTCTTAACTTTTTATTTAAAAAAACACGTTTTATTTGGGAGAAAGGTTACTCATTAAACCATTTTTCGACATCTCCGAAATTGTTTTATAAAAAGTGCGTGAGACATCGATGAAAACAAGTGGTAGTCGGAAGGGGACAAATCTTGTGAGTACGACGGGTAGGACAAGAGTGCCCAGTGCAGAAATGGTGTCTCTGGCCGCTTTCGCTGTGTGTGATGGGACAATATCGTGCTGCAAAATTACTTTTTCGCGTCTTGTATCGAATCGATCACTTCATCGTTCAAATTGATTATTTATTTAGGTAGCGAACGCTATTAACTGTTTCACCTGGTTTCAAAAGCGTATGCTACACGACACCTTTCTGCTCCCCCCAAATGCACAGCAAATCCTTGCCAAAGCGATTCGGTGTTGCGGTCGATGCTGATGGTTGTCATGGGTCAATCCATGATTTTATGGCTGATATATTCTCGAAATATATGAATGTTTCGCTTCCAGTCTCGATCAAGCAAAACTTCGCATACCGTTTTTCGTTTTTCCATCTGTGTGTCGTTTAGCTGATGTGGTGCCCATTATCCTGGCTTCTGAATCTTTCCCGTGGTATGCAGACGATCACAAATGGTTGGGCCACTAACATTTAACCCTTCTGCCATTTGTTGAGTTTGCATATCGTTTTCTTCCAACAATGTTTACAATTCGGTGTCTTCAATTTTTTTTCGATTGACCTGGGCGTTCTTTGTCCTTCAAGTCAAAATCAGTACTTTTAGATCGTTTAATCTAACGCCCACAAGCGTCTTACGTTGGAACATTGTCAGCGTAAGTTTACACAAGTATACGAGGGCTTTCACCCGCGTTTTGCTTTTGATTGAACAAGAAAAGCAGTAGACGTACCAGAAATGTTCTTTATTTGGCTCAAAACTCGACATATTTACCCCACGAAAAAAATGTTACGCTAACTCGAAATCGTTTAAACATCAATGGCGGAAAGGTACTGTCGTAGCCACAAAATGACATAAGAGATTAGACGGTGAACCGACGCATGTTTCCCGTGCTATGCCTTAAAAAAATTAAGAATTATTAACCACTTCACCTGCTATAAAATATCATATAGCATCATCATATTTAAGTTTCTGAAATCAATATTACATTTAAACAATATCGACACATGACAAAACCTCCATTAATCGGTAAAACCATAGGGGACTTACCCTTCATAACAAATTACATTTTGAATACCTGTATATTTCTGTCTCTAAAAAAAAAGCCGCACCGCGTCGTGCATCAGTTCGTAATAACTGAAGTTAAGCGACGCCGGTTACGGATGGGTAGTAGCGGAAGGTAGGTAATAGAGTAATAGGTATTGAGTAAATAATAACCCAATAAACTAAGTCATATGAAATCTTGACCTAAATACTAAACATTAAAAATATGTTTTAAGTATATCCGAAATAATCTAATGGAGGTTGCTTTAGTAAAGGTTTTCATAAATAAAATATAATTTAAAAATAATAGATTTTTTTAACCTACCTTTTAAAAATATCCTCTTTAGCCAAATATTTATTTTTCTAGGGTCGAATAAAAGCAAGACAAAAGAAGATGCAACATATCGCCCGTTTGTTGGAGATACCCGGCCAATCTGGACCACCGAGTCCCGCCTTCACCGGCCAGGGTCTGTATAGTTCCAGAATAACGGGTAGATCATTGAGGGAAAATAGACCGTTGTTTGGACCAAGTAGAGTCCCTGGTTTTGCCGCGCCGAAAAGGGAACATTCCCCAGGTGTCATTCATAAAGCAGATGATTCTCGAAGGCATAGAGACAGTAAGTTTACGGTTGGTTCATTTTTTTTTTCTTCCACACCAAGCCCAGCACAATTGTTGCTAGAAATATGGAAATATATATAGGAAGCAGTGGAAAAATGCATCGAATTAAGATAAAATTTTGCATAATGCAATGTTGTGGGCTTTTGGGTCGATGTTTGATTAGACGTTATGGAAGATTTTCTGCATCGATAGTTACTGTAAAAAAATATGTTCTTTTAATTCATATTAGTAATATTTTTATAGAGATTTGTTTCCTATTTTCTGCAGGGTCTATTTTCCTAATGCTATTGAGTACCTTTCAGTGGTAATGAAAACTTTTGATAACATTTGACAAGTATAATCGTGCGCTTTATATGCAACTTACCTATTTTTGGTACATTAATATTTAAGTTCTACATTTTAACAGTTAAAATATGAACATCCATAATCTGCTTCTGATGCTACAAAACTTGTTTTTAAAATTCAAAAAGATCATTGGCATCAGCGTGATATCAGAGAGGCATCCTTGTACTACTTTCAACTTCAAATAAATAGCAAAGATTAATATCTTTGTTTGTGTTACACTGTTAGTTTAGCATAATTTGTATTTATAAAAGGCCCTGTGTATCGAAACAATTGTTATACATACATTTTTAAATATTGTGGAAATTTTAGATATTAATCCTTGCTTATTTATTTAAAATGAATTTTCATCAAGTATCGGCTACCTCAGTTAAATTCAACTTCAAATATACTTCCATTGTTAGTCGTTTATGCACATGGAAATTATTATCAAAGCGCACCTTGACAGTTTCTTGCTTCATAATTCACCTCATTAAAACTTCATACGCATGGTTGCGTACTTAATAAACATCACAAAAGACCAATAAGCTTCTTTTTTTTAATCGAAGTTGTGGATCATAATGTATGATCTGTAAAGGTGTCGGGTTAACTACTAAGGTGTAACAAAAGTATTTACATTTTTGAGGTACTTAGTTATTCACTGTTTAAAAATGTATACCTGGGATATTTCCAATTACCCTGAAAGTTTCCTAGTGCTTGATCTAGGCTCGCAACTATAACTCCTCTTAAACTGACATCGAGACCGCGAACTATCTGATATTCTACTTCCTTCAGGACTCATTTCTCTTTCCAAGGGCTTTTTAAATTTATAAATCACTTTAATACTGAAAAAGGAATGTTTATTGGAAGGAGTGGACCTCTGAGTATAGTCCTTTAAATGATTAACAAAGGACTTTTTTATAAAAATTTCCACTTCATTATTGTTTGTGTGTTTGACTATTTGACTGCTATAGTTATTGTAAATTCCTTATTGAGTACATTTCCATTAAACATTATTTCTGTTGCTTGGTATTTTAATGGTAAGTTTTGAAGTGTACTACTTAAAGCTGTCTCTGTTTGTATTTCTAAAATAGTTCCTCTATCTCTCAAATATATCCACAAAAGAATGAAAAAGATTATTCATTCAAAGCAAGAACATATTTTCTTAAACCGTCGGAAAAGATTGAAAAATTCTTTTATAAAAACAATGCAAAATTATCCTTTACAAACAATAACAGTCTTTGAAAATGTATCAAAAATTGCAAAGCAAAAACAAACAAAAATAAATAAATATTGTGGGTAATGTTCGAAAACGTATATATAGGGTGTAAGTGAAAGTACTTTTGTAAATTTAACCAACGATTATTTACAGTTTTTTTAAACAAAAAGTTTCTTTAAAACATGAATCCAAAATGCAGCCAATTCCGCGGAAGATAGAAGACAAAAATTTGGATTCCTTTGGTTTTAGCCAATAAACCATTAACAATATTTCTGCCTGTATGAAAAATCAGCGGGTAACAGGGCTTGTATCCTTTGTACATAGTCAGGGTAGAGTAGTTGCTCTTTTAGTATTCTATGTACAATCAAATGGGAAACTTTAACTTGTTAAGCAACACTTGGAGTGATTCTGGTAGAATTCTCTTCAACAAGATGTAAAATTTGTTCTTTGACTTCAGGACTGATTTGTTGCTGACGCCCACATTCTTAAAATTTTGAAACTGCAGTATCCAAAAGTCTGAGAAACATGAAAAAATGTTTGCCGATCTGGAAACGGCCTTTCGAGGTATAGTTGCCCGTAAATACACTTAGCTCCTTCGGAATTTTGGAGAGGTTTCCCGTAAATAAGAAGCATGCCCTGATAGTCTCGTGAAATCTATTTTTGGGTTGTAAATCGTTAACTTAAACGCACGCACTGAAACACTGAAATGATTTTTGTCGCAATTTTGAAACAACAATCTTTATCATGTTTTAACAATGTTCATTAATTTATTTGTAAAGGGTGTTACAATAAGAGCGTAAGATTTCAATTGCGCGCCATTCTGGTTGTCATGATTCGATATGTCAAAAATTGCGACAGGTCGATTAAAGACAGACATGTAGCTCTACACGATACAGCAAGGCCTCCTTATTGTTAAACATTACTATCAAAATGCTAAAAGTTTGGTTTCTACGATTCGTGAAGTGCGTCGGATTTTCGGTAGAAACTGTGAGAAGAATCATCGGAAAATTTGAAAGTACTGGTTCAGTTATTGATGTGAAATACACATCACGAGCGCGTAGTGGTCGTTCAGAACTAAAAAACCAGGGCAGTTCGTGATAATATAGACAACGTACACAAGAATTGGACATTTCAACTCTTCACCGTGTACTCATTAAAGAGTTGCATCTCCATGCTTAACAAATGCAATTGACTCATCAACTCCTGCCAATAGACCATGCACAGCGAAGAGAGTTCGCCAATTGGATCATTGGACAACAAGAAGTGAATGCCGATTTTCTGGACAAAATCATCCTCAGCGACGAGGTCCATTTTCACCTCGATGGCTTCGTTAATAGGCACAATTGCCGCATTTGGGGCACAGAAAATCCACGAATGATTCATGAAAAACAAATGTATCCGCAACGTGTCACTGTTTGCGATGCATTGTGGTCTGGAGAAATCATCGGACCATTTTTTCTTTGAAAACGAGGCAGGTAATGCATGAACGGTAAATGGAGAACGGTATCGTGACATGATAACCCAGTTATTTTTCCTTCAATTGGAAGAAATTGCTCTTGAAGGCATGTGGTTTCAGCAGGACGGTGCAAATTGCCATATCGCCTGTAAAACATTGATGGTCTTGCACGAGTCTTTTGCTGGTTGTGCCTGGTCTTGCGATTTAATACCTATGGACTTTTTTGTGGGGTTTACTGAAGTTTCGGGTTTACGCCAACAAGCCGACGACCACTCAAGCACTGCAGGCCGGAATTGAACTCTCTATCAACGATATTCCGCCATATTGATACAAAACCATTATTGAAAATAACGCCAGAAAAATACGCTTATGCCACCAAAGCCCTAGCGGCCATTTACTGGATTTGTTGTTCCATACATAATTTCCAAATGCCTGTATTATAAATCAGTACATATTTCAATATTTTGCTACAGAAAACCATGTTTTATGTAAAATTAACCTTACGCCTTTATTGTAACACCCTTTAGTGCATTCAATAAATAATAAAATAATATTTGCCAAATGGGCTTTTTCACATATTTGCTTAAAATGTTGATTCTTTTTATGCTCTTTCAATCGGCGATTTAGTAACTTTGCATTTTTTTTCTCAGCAACCTTTATTGTAAGGAACTTTTTTCTTGAACTTGAAGAATCGTTAGTTAAATTTGCGAAAGTACTTTTTCATCTTATAAAACAAACAGATAGATCTTTCAAGAAAATAATTAAAGAATATGAACATGAAGTTTTCTCAATCTGAACCATAATTCTATGGTCGCCCACATTTGTTAAACGAAAACCATCCTTTTAACAGTGACTATAAAATACTACATGTACAAAACTAAAGCAAAAAAACAATCATCTGGAGAGTTTAGAAATGATCTTATCAAAGATATGAAAACCCTTCTGTATGACCAAATAAACTTGAACAAATCGTCTTTATTGAATTTGTACTGACATTAAATAAGATCTGTGGATTTCTTAAAATATATATTTTAATGTAGAAGCTGTTTCTATTGATACCTATTTTAAATAATTAACAACGAGAAAAAATAAATAAATAACGAAATATTAACAAAAAAGTTAAAAAAAAACATTTATAATGAATTTCCATCAAGTAGAAACCAACACAATCCACACATTTACACAAGAATCCTAAAAAGCTTTTTTCTACGCATAATCAACATTAATTCATAGTTTTATTCCAAGGTGACAGTCCTACTCGATTATCCAACGTGAAAAAAGATTCTTCTTTGTCAGCGACAACAAATAAGAAGGAAACCAGATCCAGGGACGGTTCTTCCAGCAGAGCCAAATCCCGGGAAGGTTCGCCAAGAATGCCCCGTCCCAGATCCGAAGAAATACCGTTAGAGCTCATGAAAAAAACGCCCAATGCTGATACGATGGTGCCCAAAATTAACATATTGCCCAGACCGCAAACGTCACGAGTGGAGCCAGAAACAACGAGCACAAAACTACCGCAAGCGAAGGAAGAGAATGGTCTAGTCTCCGTGAGAATTTCGGAAGAGACATCTTTTATTGGTGAGGAGAGACTAGGTAGGGGTGCTGACGGTGTAGAAACTGTTTAGACAGTCTGTTGATTTTTTTGTGTAAATGTATTGTAAATAATATATAACTTTTGCAGGCAAGCTTATTATTGTTGAAATTTTTATAGAAATAACAAACGTACCTAAAAGAATAAAATATGAGCTCAATGAATGATTTGTTTGTTTTAATATTCCACAAATTCAAACCCTGCAAGAACTTCAACTAAATATCAATATTTATCAAGCTATTTTTCGAGATTTGCGTAATTCTTGAAGTGTTTCATGGAAAGTGCGTGAGAACTCGATGAAAACAAATCGTAGTCGGAAGAGCCCAAGTTTGGTGAGTACGGTGGGTGGGGCAAGAGTTCCCAGCCAAATACAGAAATGTCTCTGGCCGCTTTCGCTATGTGTGATAGGGCGTTTTCGTTCTGCAAAATCAGTTTTCCATGTCTTGTAGTTCTTCCATTCTGGTCGCTTTTCGATCAATTCATTTTTGGTCTTCAGTCTCGATCCGATGCAAAAAAGTCATTATTTCATGCCGAGAAAGCAAAACTTCGCACACCGTTTTTCGCTTTTCCATCTGGCGGTCGTTCAGCTGATGTGATACCATTTCCCTGTCTTCTAGATCTTTCCCATGGCATGCAGACGATTACAAATAGTTCAGCGACCAACATTTAACTTCTCTGCCATTTTTTGTTGAGTTTGCATATCGTCTTCTTCCAACAATGCTTGCAATTCCGCATCTTCAATTTTTATCGCTAATTATTAATTATATATATATATATATATATATATATATATATATATATATATATATATATATATATATATATATATATATATATATATATATATATATATATATATATTGCAGACAGATTGCAGTTTTTCCCGATGAAAATCATAATGAAGAGATTGAGGGAAATTTGTTTAGGAATAACTTTATCGTTAAACTTGTCTATTTGGCTGAAATGTGAATATTTTGAATGAAGCAATGCCAGGACCACAAATGCACAAATGATTTAAAAAGACAATATGAAAGCATTCATAAAAAATTCGAGTTATGGAAATCAAATTTACAACAATATAAATTCGACGTGTTTCCACTTTTAAATGATTTCTGTGCCAGAATTAAGAGCGAAACACACTAAATTTATTTATTGAATACTTGGATGGGGTCCTAAGACATTTTTCATATTATTTCCAAAATCTTGATTGCACAAAGTTCGCGTGGATACCGAATCAATTTGTCAATGAACAAAATGAATTTAAATTGATAACTATTGAAAATGAAAAATGGATTATCATGCGATACTTCGAAACAAAAATTTCATGCTGAAACCTTGCTTCAGTTTTGGTTGAATCGAATTATATATATATATATATATATATATATATATATATATATATATATATATATATATATATATATATATATATACCAAAAATGTGGTTTATAAAATTCCCTGCGAATGTGGCAAATTCTATATAGGTGAGACATCTAGACCGTTAGATGTTGGAGTAAAAGAGCATAAAAACCAACTTAGAAAGGGCGATTTTAATAAATCTAGAATTTGTCAACACGCATGGGAATCGGGTCATAAAATCAATTGGAATAATTCCAAAACGGTATTAAAAGAATCGGTAACAAAATACAGAAGATTAAAAGAAACCGCCATAATTAATTTAAATAAAAATAACTGTATTGCTATGCCTTCGGTAGATTTAAATTCAATATGGTTCTCGATTCTAAAGAATACAATTAAACACATTTAAATATTTGAATACACAATCAGTACAATAAACAATCACACAGTAAACATTATCTACATATATTTTTTTGGTAGTATGTTACTGTCATGAAAATCTATTGTTGTCAATGTAAGTATCGTTGACATATACAAAAAAATATATTTACTTTCACTCATTAATTTATATATTACAAATTAATATAATTTTTTTTTTGTTTAGTTTAGTTTTGAAAACGGGGGGAGAGTACCCTCCGAAACGTTAACGTTAAAAGTTTGTACATTTTTTTATAACATTTTTATATCTTTAAAATTAGGCAAATTTATTACAAAAAAGAATCACTGAGAAATTTGTCTCCGTTTGGTTTTTTGTTTTTATCCAGTGATTCTTTCTTTAAATAAGAACAGGTAATTTTGATATTTTTTGAGTTTTAGATAGTGGCGAAAAAACCCAAATAAAGGAAAAAATATAAAGCAATTGAAACGGAGATGGGCAGGCCATATAGCGAGGTAATCGGACGATAGATGGACCAGGGCAATCCTGGAGTGGATACAGCTTGATCGCAAACGTCCGCGAAGAACACCGAAAGCACGATGAACTGATGACATCGTTAAGTATATTGGACCCGAGAGTTCAGTATCGAAAACCAGAACTATTTCTCTCGAAAAGGTATAAACACCCACGGGTGTCAACATCAAACAAGACTTAGGCTGGTAAAAAGACTGGTCTTGGACCTAAAATAAGAAGAATATTATATTTGGAATAAAGCTACTAAAAAACGGATTCCACTATAGATGACAGGTATTGAACATAAAATTGTACAATTCACAACTTACGAAAATTTCTTTTTATATAGAAAACACTACTAAACAAACGTTCTAGGAAACGGTTTTCACTCAATAATATAAAAATACAAGGGCGAACATATGAGTTAAGTTCAATAATATTTACAGCTCAAGATTCCCAAACTTTCAATTATCCAGATCGTTTTTTATTTCCGCGCGTAGAATTACGACTTCTAAATGAGTAACACTCACGGGCGTAGCCAAGGGGGGGTATTGGGGGGTATTGGGGTATTCAACCCCCCCCCCCCCCCCGAAATAAGCCAAATATTACCTAATATTATACCGAGAAAATACGAGGAGTGAAGAGAGTTAAATTATTACATTTGAATTGAATATATATCCGAACTAGTGGGCGTTGCGCACAGTAACGCCATCTCTTGTCGAGTAGTGGAACTAATTTGTATCGTATGGAAACTTTGCGTTGTTTCTCGATTATTCGCCACGCCCCTCGGTCGGAATGAGCGGAGCTTAGTGGAAGTTTGTGGTAGTTTCTGGACGGCTATTACTGGGCTGCTATATAAGCGGCGCGTGACCGCGCTTACGGCAGTATTGTTCCATGCGAACCCGAAGCGAATATAAATGAAAAGTGGTGAACGAATAGTGAAGAGAATTAAGTGTACCGTGTAACTGAGTAATTTTATTGCAGTGTTATTCGGTGACCTTGTTAAGGATAGATACGTGAATCATTATTACTGTCGAAAAATGGAGGGGAAAAAAAGGAAGGGTGATAAACTTAAAGGTATGGACTACTGGAAAAAGTGGTGTAGTCAAGGGGTTTCTAATAAAGAAACAAATTTGGATTTAGCTATCAAAGCTTCAGCTACCTTGCATGCTGATAAGAAGACAAGCGGGCCCTCGACCTCGATGCCATGTCGCTGGTGCCCTGTTCGATACCTTCAACTGCCGAATCTACATCTAGGCTGCAACAGGCCAGCTTGCCTGTTACCTCATCTTTTACAACTGTAGCTAAGTTGGATGTTAGTTTTTACGCGAATCAAGAAAAAATCTTGGATGAATATTTTAAAGTCCAAATTTTAAAACACCATGGAACCCACCCAGAGATTATAAGTTTCCTATTTCCACAAAACGAAACTTGCGCTTTCAATTGAACTGGTTGGAGAGATTCCCCTGGTTGTCATATTCGGAATATAAAAGTGGAGCATACTGCAGAGTTTGCGTGGTAATGGGACGTTCGCTTGATGAAGGTAAAGGTGGTCATCAAGGGATCAGCCAGTTGGTAACCGAACCTTTTTGTAAGTGGAAAAATGCCCTAGAAATATTTGAAGCTCATGCGAAATCGGGATGCCACAAGCGAAATTCAGAACTGGCAGATACCTTTCTAAAAATAATGTCTTCGCAGGCTTTTTCGGTTACTGAACAGCTGTCTTCTGAAAGAAAGAGACAATAAGAGGAGAATCGAAAGAAACTAATCCCTATCGTAAAAGCAATAATTTTTTGCGGCAAACAAGGCATCTCCTTGAGAGGTAAAATCGATTCGGGGCACATACAAATTACACCAGAATCACCAGAACCTGAACAACCACTACAGAATGATGGTAGAGCCCTGTTGCGGTTTGCGGCTGAGTCTGGAGATAAATATCTGGCTGAGCATTTGAATACTTCACAGAAGAATGCCCTGAACATAAAATAATTGAAGAAGTAAAGAAAGCCAAACTATTTGCGATTCTGGCTGACGAAACCACCGACATCGGACGTGTAGAACAAGTCTCGTTATGTCTTCGATATGTTGATTTTACAGATAATAAACACCATATACTTAAAGAGATGTTCCTTGAGTACATTCCAACGGTCGATGTTTCAGGATCCGGTCTCGCAAATCTTATTATTACAGCTCTGAAAAAGCATAGACCTTTTACTCTTTATGTACACTGTAGTGCACACTCTCTCAGCCTTGCTATTTGCTGATTCATGTTCATTAGCAAATGTCCGAAATTGCATTGGGATTGTGCAGTCTGTTGGTTCCTACTTTCGACATTCTGCTCAACGCACTGCTTTGTTGAAAGAAAAAATTCAAGAGCTACTACCCGTCGGTAACCAAAAAAGCTTGCTCTCAATGTGTGAAATACGGTGGGTCCACAAACATGAAGCGATTATAAGATTCAGGGAAATTTATTCAGCGATTGTGAATGCTCTCGAAGAACTCCAATTTAATCACAATAAGGAAACATCGCAACAAGCCGCCCAATTGCTAAGTACGCTTCGATCTTCGGATTTTGTGATGTGTTTAGTGATTCTTCAAAAAGTTATGAGCTATACATTGTCGCTATCAAAACAATTACAGACAATTGACATCGATCTTATCACGGCATTCAAACATGTAGATGATGTTATTAATGTCTTACAACTCCTGAGAAACAACACTGACGTCGAATATCTTCATCTCTATGAAGACGCAAAGGTTTTACTGGAAGAAAATGGTGGTATACTGTGAATGCCACGCGTCGTCGGAAGACAGTTAAATAGACCGAACATTCCTGCATTGGATGTATGCACGTATTACAAAATTAATTTGTTCATTCCATTTCTTGATCATACAATTCAACAATTGGTTGAAAGGTTTACCAAACATCGTAAAGTAGTATCAGCATTATCTGGTGTGCTACCTTCAAATTTTACTGCCAATTCTGAAATTGAAGAAGCAATTTCCATGTACTCGTCACTGCTTCCCGAAAGCAACATATCAGTGGTTAAAGCAGAACTTGAAGTATGGAAAACAGTGATGACAAGTATCTCGCCTACCCCGAAATCTAGTTTGGAATACCTAGATATGTGCGATAAAAACCTTTATCCTAATATTTACACTTTACTACAAATCTTGGCTACCATTCCTGTATCCACTGCTACCCCAGAAAGGTCTTTCTCGAGCCTAAGGAGACTGAAAAACTATTTACGAAACACTACAAGTGAAAACAGACTTAATGATTTGGCTCTCATGAACATTCACTATCGAACAGAAATTCATGCAGATGAAGTAGCGGATATATTTAAAAGAAAAAGCCGAATATTTCTTCTTTAATGGTTTTAGATTTAGCGCAGAGGAACGAAATTAATTTAACCATTTCATTTAAAGTTAAGAACTTTATACATATGTCGTAATTTTTCCGATGAATATATAGATATTAAATTTCATGTAAGTATATTTTTGTTGTTTTATTTACTTCAAACTAAACCTCCCCCCAAAACTAAATCCTGGCTACGCCCGTGGTAACGCTCATATGTTCTTTCTGATGAAGCTTGTTCATTTTAAACTTTAAACAATGTTGCAGTTTATAATAGAAAAGTACATATCGAAAAACAAGTATCACATTCCGTTTTACATCAATTAATTATAAACATTTGGTACAATATACAAATATACCTAACACTAAAGACCACTCCGAGCTATACAAATTTCTAAATACCTAAAGATAAAAATTCTAGTTTATAAAAATTCTGATTATAATAAACAATACACCAAACTATCGAAACAAATTAAATCATCCAAATCTTATCGCGGATTACAACTTTGTTGTTTCAAGTGCTATAGACGGAATTATCATTAATAATTCATTGCATCATGGGTTAATGGCAATAGCATTTAAATAAAATCAGCGAGGACTTACAAGGAAGGAAGGAGATATAAAAGAAAAATGAAATAAACAAAATTGTTTCAAAGAACGATAGTACATGAATAGTCTGGATTTCAACCACGGCTGATAACCACTGTATAGATGGAAACGTTGGAATTAAATATTTTACCCTAAAAAGCATAAACAAGACATACAATTTAAAAAAGGATTCCATAAGTGTTTGACTATGTAAAATGGAATTTGTAGAGATGTCTCAGCTAAGAGCAAATAATTGAAAATAAGAGAATTTTGAGCCATAAAGCTTAAAATGCTGCTACCCTCAGGGGGCTTGGATATTCCAAGCCACGGGCTTGACAGCCCGGGCTTGAGGTACCCTAGTTATTGTTAAGAGTAAACTTTTTTAAAATCTAAAACCTAATATGTTTATAGCCGTATAGATGAGTGAGTGAATATGCCTTAGTCACAAATGCTATCTTTCATGTCCAAACCTTGCCGTAATCAATATTTTTCCTAGGTACTCGTAGAACCCTTATGGATCTATCTAATTTTAACTTCCCCCTTTTCATTCAGAAAAATAGAGCAGCTGACCTGCTCAATTGCAGTCATTGAATACTAATTAAAAGTCAAAAAATTATATCAAGAGAGAACGGTGTTCGGAACTCTACTCGTAGCCTCCTACATTCAATCTCTCCCTCGAAAAGAAAAGTCGGGTATCTATTCAAATATCCAGGACCCCATTCAATGATTCAGATTCTCAAAGTCCCCTCATATGGAAAATCGAAAGTCGAAATGTTCTCTTCGTCCGAACTGTTCCAATTGTAGCGCTAATTATTCTCCTCGATCCAGGACCTGTTCCTGATTTCAAGAAGAATTCGCTATACGAAATCTTGAAACCACTGAGAAGGTAACTTATATCGAGAAACCAGAAAGACTCAGATCAAGAACCGTCAGGTTACCCACATCATTCCCTAAACCATATCCAAATCGAAGTCAATCAATGTAAATTAAAACAATTCGCAAATTTCAATCATGAAGACTACGTTCAGCAACATTACAATCGTCTATTCTCTCTTGGAGAACTGGAGTCTACAATTTCCAGAAACAGAGACAATGCTTTGGGTCCTGACGGGATTCTTATCACTATGATCAGCAATATTCTTGTTGGAACCGAAAGATTTTCTTCAGACATATAATACATCTGGAATCCAAAGAGAATCAATTCTTATTCTAATACAGAAATTAGGCAAACCTTGATTAACAACTCATCCCATTTCACTAACAGACCATCTTGGCGAGTTTTATGAGCGAATAATAAATGACAGAATCTGGCATCGGGAATCATATCGTCTAATCGTCAGCTCGACTTTCGAAGATCCAGATCCATACTAGACCATCTAGTAGATTTTTAAAAAGGAATAAAACAATTTTTTACTTTGTTATCTATCACTTTTATTTTTAAACAAAATTTGTGTGACTATAGTTTCGTAAAACGACTTTACATTCTCAAACACTACTTTAACACTAATGTTTTAAAGTAGTGTTTAAAAAATAAAAGTGATAGATAACAAAGTTAAAAATTGTTTTATTTTTCCTTGATTGGACTTCACAAATCAGCCAAACCTTGGCTAATAATTAAGAGCTATCGCCCGATTTCACTTACAGACCAGCATGGCAAGTTTTATAAGCGAATAATAAATGGCAGAATCTGGCATCGAGAATCGGACAGTCTAATCATCTGCTGAACGTTAAAATATCCAGATCGAGTAGATTTCTGTGATGACATGACTGATTTATTCTCTCTTTCTAATGGGGCTCCTCAGGGACCTGTCCTGAACCCCAATTTGTTTATCATCTCTATCAAAAATATTTTCTAGTTCAAGAGTCTGATAGAGAATGATACAATCATGTTTTAACTCTTCCTCCAGATGGTCCAACATCTTTGGTTTATTGTTATCCTATGCTAAGTCTGCCATTGTGTATTTCTGTAGAGAATGCAATTGTTCAAAATCGCACATTCCTCTATCCACCATCCTGAATCAATATATCTGTCTCACATCCAGACTGCAACGCACTTTGTTAGTCTCTAGAAAGAAAAATAAAATAAAGGAGAAGAAAATAAATTTATTATAATTTAAAAGGAGTTGTAACTTACAATGTCGCTTACAAATAGAGCTGATGAGCTGGTGCTAACCAGAGTGGACTGTTGCGTGCGTCAAATTATACACCTTTAGCCCAGATCAACCGGAGAGTAGGGGTGGGTTATGGGCGCCACTGGATTTGCCACGGAATAGATCAGAAAATCTCCATGATGTTCTAGGAGTTCGCTCTAGTTCCCCCGCTCACCGCTTCAGCGGCGAAATTTACAATAACTGTACTAACTACACTACTACATAACTTATCAATACAAATCATATAAATAATATATCAATCATATGGTGTTCAACAAAGTCACCACCGCGGTTTCCAAAATAAAAAGTAAAAAAGAAATAAAGGTTCCACTCCACGTTGAGCGCCAAATATTAAATAAGAGTAAAATAAAAAGGCTCACCCAAAACGTATTTCACAGCAGTAACATCGGCCCTTTCATTCTCTAAGGCAAAGGTAATGATAAGGTAATATATAATAACAAGAGAGAGAAAAAGAAAAACGTGGTCGGAGTCGGGCTTCCCACAAGAATGGTGGGGTGATACGGCCCGCCTAAATTCGGTTCCGTAATAGAACCCTAAATTTGACTCCGTCCAAGGACCTTAACGTTCCTGTGATTGCGAGAAATTTTTTGGTGAGCGGTCGCGCCGGTCTCGTACACCATGAGGCCAAAACAATTAATAAAACTCAAAAATCTCACTCATTTTTGCATTTTATATTATATACTTGATACACAGTTAATTTACTATAAATAAGAGCTAATTTTCACTGAGATTTTAGGCGTTTATAATAACGATTAATAAATTATGTTGGGTAAATTATTTTAAAGATATTGTTCACTTCCTATTCGATAAGAAAGTATAATATTTAAAAATAAGTAACAATTTATATTAAATAAATATATTATTTATAAAAACAAATAAAAAAAGGAAAAGGAAAGGATTTACGGTTAGCGACTGGACCTACAGCTTAACGTGGGTTTCGAACCACGATCAACTACCGACAAACCCAGGCCAGCACTTCCCTCAGGAGATCAACCCTTGGTTATGTGCCTACCCATAAGTCTATCAGGAAGCCTACCGACGGGCGAGTGACCAACGTAGAACACTTCTCAGAAGGCATCCGGCCTTACCCACCCTTTAACTGGCGTGACTGAGGGGTAATTCGTTGTCGGATTTTACACTCTTGCCTAGAAACAATCGCAGACATTTAGGTATGGATATGTGTAGGCGTGTGTGTGTATAATTGTGTGTGTAGGGTAGGAAGTAAGACGGGCAGAAGAATTAAACAAAAACACTCATCCGAGCGCTGGAACCGAACCATCTACCTTTGGATTGCCAGGCAGGCGACTAACCTACCAGATCACCGCGGCCGGCAAAAAAAACAAATAAAAATTAAACTTTATTCTCGTAAATAGAACTAAGAAAAACACTCTTCTCGTAGTCCGTATTCTAGTAAATTAGGCGTTCATTTTCTTGAAACCTGGCATAACAGTCACAAAAACTGCATATTCCGTGTTTTCCAATATTTTTGCTTAATTTTTATTTTCAAAAACTACTACTCCACATACTTTGTTCATACAATTGTTCTAGGCGTTTTATTTCTTTTTCATAGTCCATCTGAGTATGTAATGTTTTTTTGTCAACTCGCATTTTATATGACGACTATTCTTACTTTTCTTATAATTCTGGTGAAATAGCAGACAATTTTTGTCAGACAATAATAACAGACAAAAAAATTGCGCGGGTGGTCGGGTATTGTCTGTGAGACAATACCCGACATGTCTGTTATTAACTTTTCAACAAATATGCCCTTCCACATAACATTCGATATTAACATTCCACAACAACTTCTAAAAAGGTATTGGGAGGGGCAAATGGTTTAAGCAGCGGGTTTTTTTTAAATATTAGACTGCACCCGGTCTCACAGTACATAGCGCGACCACCGGAGGGTTAAATTTGGCTTCCTCGAAGAACCTTAAATTTGGCCCCGTCTAAGAATACTAAATAAAAGGAAAAAAAAACTAACCCACATAACACGATATTCAAAAAAAGGAAAAGAAAAGAAAGCCAAGAGAAGACGGCGCAAATCAAACCAAACTAAACCTCAAGTAACCAGCAAGAAAAACAAGAACCTAATTGAGTTATCTAGCACTGAGTTATCTAACAGCAAAACAAAAAAAGAAATCAAGGAAATAACCTGTAAAAGCCTTTCAACGCCGCCCCGGTGTAATGGGCACTCTGATGGGGTGACAGTGGCCTTCGCTTGAGTTGAATGTTTCAAATCCTGACCGTTACCAACACAAAATTAAAATCACCCGGTCTTATGACTAGGACCTCGATGTGCAAATTCGTAAAAATACGATAAACAAATTAATACACCATGGAGGCCCTTCACCACAGAGCTGACTTCACTTCCACCACGAGTAAAACGAAACTGCGACGAAATATGGTTGAACAATGAATCCAAGAGAGATCGGAGGAAAAATGGAATTAACCACATGCAGTCAATTAGTTGGAACAAAATCGATATCTGTCTTATACTAAGCCACTCCGAAGACAACCATACTTTGCTCAGTAATACATTAACGAAGGAAAAGAAAAGCGCCATGATCTGACGCTACAGGGGTGGTGCAAGGCGTTTAAAACAATAAAATGTTATCTGACTGCTTTCCAAACTTTCAGATAATTTGTACCCGTTACAAGACATATCAAATTTTCTCAAAAATTCTTGCATCTCACACTTGATCAGTGTGAGATGTCATGGAGAGATCATATCATTTAAAGGCTAAATGTTCTAAAAGGGATTCCAGGAATTAGAAAAATGCTAGCCAATACATTCAGAAGTTGGATTGTCTTCAATGGGTTCTCTGTCGCAAAATTTTGCAACGCTTACTTTGTTTATTACTTCATTGTCCACAGTTAGTTGTGCACCAGTGTTAGTTGTGCAACAGTGTACGTTGCATCTTTACCCAACTCAAAAGTTTAATATGAATTTGGATAAGATGATATTTCTTAAAGCTAACGAGTGAGGTTAGAAAGATAAAGATGGAACTTATAGTATATCCTTAATTTGATTTAACTCCCCCCGTAAAAAATATACCTGACTTTCGACCTTAGTCATACGGCAAATTCTGGTAAAATTCTGACTCAGCTAGAAGCCCAATACTAGTACCATACATAATACCCAATACATAATATCACACCAGCCCAATACCAGTACGGGAATAATTCAAGAAATACAAGTATACAACTTAACAGCTTAAAAATGCACTCAAAGTAAATTGTACTGAAAATGATTTAACTGTGCTTTCATGGTTAATAAAAGTCCTAATCTGTCAGACTATTACGAATTTGAAAACAATATCCTGCATGGGGCCCTCAAGGCAGAGTAGATCGTTTTAAATAATCTAGAAACCGATGCCTTCCGTTTCTCAGTATTTAAAAGTCACTTCCACGACCTTTTGTCGGAATTCTCCGGTGGAGGAAAATCCCCTCATCCAGGAAATATCAGTTCTCCTAACTTAGCCGCAAAATTCTAACTAGAGACCACTTACCTCCACTTTGGAATAAAAGTTTAACTGATATTCGTAGGAGGATAGAATGAAAAGTCAGATATTTTTCGGATAGATGGCAATGTTATCGTAAAAGTGATTCTATGACTCAAAAGTAGCTTTCTTTCTAGTCAAGCTCCATGAATCCTTAACCGATGTGAGATTTAGTTTTGTTTTGATAGTCTTCTAAAGCACATATGTTCGATATTTTTGGTATCATGAAGACAGTGGATTTATTGTGTTGATTAAACATATCTTTTGCGTGGAACAACTACCGCACAAACCAAAGAAAAGTAAAAAAAGTATTATGGGGACTCCGAGCGTTTACATTTCATAGTCCATAAGTGGTTTACTGAGTACATGTCGGATGAACGCATACAGAATATCCTACGCGAACCTTTGGGTATGAGAAAGCTATCAGTGCTATGAGTACTACGTTTGTCCACTACGACCAAAAACGGAATCGAGTGACTATTTCATAAGCGGTCTTTAAACTTATATAAGCGTAATCCGAAAGAGCCTGTGGCGATTCGTGACTGCTAATGAAATTTAGATTCCTCACACCAATCATACTATATACAAGAAAAGAAGGAACGATCAACACAGTGGGTATTACATGGCGAAGTGTCCCAAAGAAGGCGAAGAACCTTCCATCGGCCGGAAAGACCGATTTCTGGACTTAGCAAGTCATTATCTTCATCGACTATTTGGAAAAGAGAAAGACGATCACAGGAGAGTATTATGATGCATTATTGCATCATTCGTCTGCTGTTGCAACGGTGAAATTGGTAAATTTGCATTACGAATTGATGCCACACCCACCGTATTCTTCGGACTTTCCCCATCGACTTCTTTCTCGTTCGAAACATGAAAAAATGTCTTAGTAATGTCTGAATGATTGTGGCGTGTTCATATATTTTTTCTCCTTTATTTGGGTTTTTCGCCACTGTCTAAAACTCAAAAAATATCAAAAATACCTGTTCTTATTTAAAGAAAGAATCACTGGGTAAAAACAAAAAACCAAACGGAGACAAATTTCTCAGTGATTCTTTTTTGTAATAAATTTGCCTAACGAACAATATTTTTAAAGATATAAAAATGTTATAAAAAATTTACAAACTTTTAACGTTAACGTTTCGGAGGGTAATCTCCCCCGTTTTCAAAACTGAACTAAAAAATAAATTATATTAATTTGTAATATATAAAGTAACGAGTGAAAGTAAATATATTTTTTGTATGTCAACGATACGTACATTGACAACAATTAAAAACAATTAATTAAGTAATGAATTAATTACAATTAAAAACCCAAATAAAGGAAAAAAAAATGTCGTACTGGAAAAAAATTCACATCAAATGAAGAAATCATCGCCGAAACGGAATACTATGTTGCAATATATGCGATAATTCGTACTTTTTGGAAAACACAAAAATTGAAAATCGGTGGGCGAAGTGCATCTAGCAAAAATTAGATAACTAAATTTAGAAAAAAAATATCTGACCCTTCACTGTATATTCGTAAACCTAATTAAAAGGGAGCGGATTTTTACTCGAGCTCGGGCCAGGTCACTGGTTATCAGTAGGGAGCGGATTTTTGCCCAAGCTAGGGCCAGGCCATTGATTATCGGTAGGGAGCAGATTTTTGCCCGGTTAAACTCACTGCTTATTAGAGTGTTTAGTCAGGGCCATACACTACTAACTAGTTCTATAGAAAAATGAATTAATACCAGGTGTGGCGGTTAATTAATTCCTATTTTTTTAAGAGATGGCGCTGGAAACAAGGGTCAGTTCACAATCTAATTTCTTATGTCATTTTGTTGTTACGACAGTACCTTTCAAAACGCCATTGCTATGTCAACGTCATATTTCTTTCGAGTGGTAAACTTGTCGAATTTCGAGCTAAATAAAGAGCATTTGCAGCATGTACGGCTTTTCTTCTTCAATCAAAAGAAACACGCGAGTGAAAGCTGTCATATACTTGTGGAAACTTATGATGACAATGTCCCAACGCAAGACGCTTGTGGGCGTTGGATTAGATCGGGGGTCCAACCCGCGGCACTCGTGCCACAGTATGGCACGACGGAGCTTTATCAGTGGCTCGCGAAGACTAATTAAAAAAAATTAAAAAAAAATAATAATGTCGTCTTCAGAAACTTTGTCAAAATCCGTAAAAACCCTACTCATAAGCTACTGAAGTTCTCGAGCGAGAACGAGTGCCAGTACAACACACTGGTTGTCTGACTCAGTTGATTTTAAACTGCCGAGCAACCTTTTTTAAAACTGTTTTTAGATTTTGGCGTAGAACGTCGTCGTTTTAAACATTTTATTTTCACCATGTCCATCAGTAAACCTTCGACAATGAAAAGGATATTGTAATCCATGGTTTTAACACTGTCTGGGAAGAACAATTTTTGTTCACCCATCAAAATATTTTCAAGCCCTTTTTTTGATATGAGGAATTTGTGTAGCAGTGCGGAAAAAAATTAACCTAGACCGACATTTCACACAACTGCATAGTGATTTCAACAGCAAATATCCTGTCGGATCACCCTTCCAAACGGAATTTATCAATTCAAAAAAGAAATCTTTAGCCGGACAACAATTATTCTTCTTATAAACTTTCTTTGTTGTTAGCCCGCAAGAAAAAAACCCTTTTCTGACGGAGAGGAGATATAAAAAATAGCCTTTTAATATTTGCCCAAAATGTCGGTGATATAAACATCAAAAATATGGTTTATAAAATAGCTTTGTCTAGAAATACCGTCATGCATCGTACAGATAACATGGGTCAGCCTGTTGGTATACAAATTGTCTCTGGACTACAATATTGCAAATACTTCTTATTGACTTTGGATGAAAGCTGTCACATCAAAGATTATGCTCAGTTAAGCATACAGGAACAATAATTTTGTTATTGTGGAAGAACTTCTTGATTTGTTTTAACTACGGGAGAGGACATTTTTAAAGAACTTAAAAATGTAATTGAATTTAACAAAGTAGAATGGGCAAAATTAGATAATGTTTGCACAGATAGAGCACCTTGCATAGTTAGCAGAATAAAAGGTTTTATTGCATTGATTGAAAATTGTTTGGGAAGAAAAGTTTTTAAGTATCATTGTATTACCCATCAGGAAGAGCTCTTTGTGCCAAGGACTTAAATCTGTCTTCTCTCGTTGACCCTGTAGCGCGCTATATCAATAAAATAAGAGCTCGAACTCTCAATCGATGACCATTTCGTAAGCTTTTCCCGAATGAAACGGAAGGGCATGGTGAGTTACTCCTTCATTGTAGTGTGCCCTGAGTGTATTCTAAAATATCTGAAAGAAAAGAATGAACTACCCAGTGAGTGTTTGCCACTCAAGAATGAAGATTGGCTATGAGATTTAGCTTTTCTCACGGATATTATGGGACATTTAAATCATTTAAATTTAAAATTACAGCGAAAATATTAAAGTATTTTTCCTACCCTAGTTGGTCATATATTTTCTCGTGAACAAACGTTTGCTTTTTGTCTCGATTTTGGAGAAAAAAGATTTACACATTCCACATTAATGCAGGAACTAGCCACCAAAGTCAATAATGCTCCGAACTATGATAGATTTAAAAATTTAATATCCATTTTGTAGGATGCTGATCTTTTTAAAATACTCTTTCAATTTCTCTGCGAGGCGTTAATTATTACCCACCTTAAACCCAAATCGAAATTATTGATCTACAGCTGATCTACTATGCTGAAAAGCAAATATAAGGTACTTATTTCAACTGCAGGTGATTCAAATTATTTTAGAAATCTGTATCAACAATCAATTTTCCAAATTTACACGATTTGGCTGTCAGATATTGTTGTAGGTTTGGACTGCGGCGGTTCGTGGGGGAAAAAACAGGTGGGGCACATATAACCAAATTTTGGAATGGGGATAGGGAAATGTATCGCAGCCAAAAATTTGACATTTCTTAGTATCATACACACACTTTATTTCCAAACAAGGCGAATGAAAATGTGATGATTTCGACTTGAGTCCAGGTCAACCTGGGCCTAGGCCCTGAGTCAAATTTGAAGATGCCGAATTGTAAGCATTTTTGGAAGAGGGGGATATGCACATCCCAACAACAAATGGCAGAGATGTGAAATGTTGGTCTCCGAACCCTTTGTGATCATCTGCATGCCATGGGGAAGATCAAGAAGGCAGGAAAATGGGTGCCGCATCAGTTAAATGGCAGTCAGATGGAAAAGCGAAAAATGGTATGCGAAGTTTTGCTTTGTCGGCATGAAAGAAAGGTTTTTTTCGCATCGGATCGTGACTGGAGCCGAAAAATGTATAAATTTCGAGAACCCAAAACGCAGATCATGAGTTAACCCAGAACAACCATCAACATCGACCGCAAAACAGATTCGATTTAGAAAGAAGACAATGCTGTTCATTTGGTGGGATCAGAAGGATGTCCATGGGTGTACCATGAGCTACCGAAACCAGGTGAAACAGTTAATATCGTTCGCTACCGTCAATAAATGATCAATCTACAAGACACGGAAAAGTGATTTTGCAGCACGACAACACCACATCACACACGAAAGAGGTCAGAGGCACAATTTCTACACCTAGCTGGGAACTCTTGCCCCACCCGCCATAGTCACCAGACTTGGCCCCTTCCAACTACCACTAGTTTTCATTGATGTCTTACGCACTTTCCATAAAATACTTTAGCAATTACGTAGATGGACCACCTCAAAAGATGTACAGTTTTTCTGGGAGGGCATCCACAAAGGGCCAGAGTGATGGGAAATATGTGCTTACCTTTCTCCCAAATTAAACGTGTTTTTTTTTTAAGAAACAATTAAGAATTATTAACCGCTACACCTGCTGCAAACTTTAGCTTTATTGTTGTGTTTACTTCGTACGGTTACTTTTAAACCATATAACATAAAAAACGAAATAATCCAATGTACTAACAAAAAATAAAATAATTGAAATAAATTTATAAACATTTTGGCGATATAGATATTTTCATAAATTGAAGTGATGGCGCACGCACTGCATTAAACAATTTATTCCCTTATCTTTTTTAACAAGTCCGGTCTTTACTGATTCAATATTAAAAAAAAAACGGCAAAAACCATAAATCCCTTTATAAGTTTAAATATGTTCGCTGTTACACTTATGTTGACATTTAGACAACCTAATAATTTCACACGTTTAACTCCGAAACAAAACACCTTTGACTGCGTGCTTAGATTACAAATATAATTTTAGGATTCTTATCATTTCGACATCTTAAACAACTTCTCGATTAGCTTCAGGCGACGTGATGACTCATAGTCGAGGCCTCGTAGCTTACCAATTCATCGGAAAACTCTCACTCAGACCCGTTCAGTTGTACGCAAGCCGAAGCAAGGCTAACAAGAATTTGAAAAATGAGCGCATAAGGCGACGCGTCGTGTTTTGCGGTAACGTTTTTGACGTTTAATTTAACATTTCTTTTTTGTGCCATGGCTGTTTTTTACGTGATATTGTTTGGTATTGTTCACTTAGGATTTTTTAATCAGGGTGAGTCAATCAATTTGATATTTACTCAATTTATCAAAGTTTACTTACTATTTTGAAAAGATCTAATATCACTTTCTTAATAGGAATTTCGTAATGATTAGATTACGTTAAGTGTATATTATTACTTTTCCAATAAACGTACAATAGTTAGATTAAAAGAAACTGCTTATTTGACAATAAATATTCTGTTCTGAATCATTGTTATTTTTGTTTTCAATTTAGTATGTAGATGATTGCAGTCTTATTTTTATGAGACTTAGTTCTCTTTATTGAATGGAATGTATGCTGACTAACAGAGAAATCTACATCATGAATTAGTTATTCAATTTTATTAATTATTGATATAAACGAATGGTCTGATATTGCAATAAGAGGATTTGTCAGTAATCATTAATAAAATATTGAGTTTAGGCATTAATCCTATGATATAATCGATTTAGTGTTGGGGTATCCTATCCTAGACTTCTTTTACCTCATGTCTTAAGAGTTTCCGTGTTTGAGAGCATTGAGTAAATTCAGATATCGCTTGCCGATAATATTTCACACATGCTGAATTGTTGAAAGGCCTTGAGCTCTTGGAAATTCCATGCTAAATCTGCAAATCTCGAAGAAACAAACCTAACGGTATCCTTGGTATATGCCGGTATGGATTATCTTGTCAAGAAATGGGTTATTGATGCGTACTAAGGTATGGCCCTTGGTAAGACTCCAAGATTCCGGTCTGCCAAAGGTGATTTACTAAAATATGCAACAGCTCCCCACATCATTTTTCTTACCATACAATGAATGAATATGCTACAAAGAACTGACGGCTGTTCTTTTTTCCTTTACGTCTAATACCTAGCTAATTCAAGATCATCATGTAGACGAAATGAAGAAATCGCAATTCGTCACCACCATTTCAATATGTATCTGAGAAAGAATGTCCACGGCACTATAAGAGGTATTGACGTCAATGCTCAGCTATGAGAGGTAATGTAAAATGGAGCCAATACGAAAAATGATAATATATAGTTCGAATGCAAATTGATATTCTGCTTTGTAAGACAGTGTTTCGTAACTCAGCTGTTTTGCTGCCGAAACAGTATTTAAAAGCATGAAGATATCCATTCGAAGATCTTTACGAAATAGGGCCGACAACATTTTAATAATATATGTGAGTTGCTTTTGAGTTTTGGCCAAATTTCAATCTTGACTTGCGCCTCCTGATCATTTGATCTCTCTCAAGCCCACAAGATAACTCCTCATACACGCTTCATAAAAACCGAAATAAATGCATGAAAGCAATTGAAGTTTTGAAACTAAGGTATTGAAGTTCGAATCTGATAATAAACAATTGTAAAAAATTGCATATTAGAGTCTTGACATGATAAACATTCCACAATAAATATTTTAATATTACATTATGCTTAGTAATATTACATTACCAATTGATACGAATTATGCTGTTGTTATGACTGTACTATGATGTTACGAGGGTTGTCATTTATGTATCCGGAATTGGTAACAATGGTGTTGCTGGGTGCCATCTGACATATACATCGTAAAGCTTGACGTTATTAACTGTTTACGCACTCAAAACGTTTTTTTCATACGGACGCTATTTGTGTTGTTTAGTGACTTGAAAATTTCATCTCAGTCAAAAAATGGAATTAACTCGTGAGAATTTTCGTGCGATGATTTATTACGACTTTCGACGTGGATTATCTCAACAACAGTGCATCGATTAACTTTCGACTTTTGGTGATGAAACACCATCTAAAACCACTGCATATCGTTCGCTCAAGGACAAATTTAAAGAAGGTCGGGCAAAATCGGTTATTGTGTCAGAAAACTTCGATATTGTGCGCGAACCGATAAAGCAAGATTGTCATGTGACATACCATGAGATAGAGGCATCCCTGGGCATTAGTATGACAAGTATATACAAGATTTTACACGAACATTTAGCCATGAAAAAAATGTGTGCACATTGGACTACGCATAATTTGACAATTGTTCAAAAAAGGCTCGTGTCGACTGGTGCAAAAGTGCTCAAAAAATCTTGATGCGTCAAAAGCCGTGTATAGTATCTACACAGGTGACGAATCTTGGATCTATGCGTATGAGCCCGAAAGTACACATCAGTCGTCTGAATAGGTCTATCAAACTGAGCCAAACCGTTGGGTTTGTTGAAAAGTTGTTCGCGCAAGAAGCACTTCGAAACAAATGGTCGCCTGTTTTTCTGGGATAAATAGGCATGTGGCTACAGTGCCACTAAAAAATCGTAGAACGGTCAATTCTGAATGGTACACAACCATTTGTTTGCCAGAAATCTTTGAAGAAATAAGAAAAAACAACCAGCGACGCAGTATCATTCTTCGCCATGACGACGCGAGCTCTCACACATCGGACCGAACAACTCAATATTTGATTTGTCAAAACATCGATTGATGGGTCTCCGCCGTACACTCCTGATTTGCCACCCAATAATTTATTTTTATTCCAGTCTGTGAAGAATAAACTACGTAGCCAACGATTTTCGACAACAGAAGAAGCTGTTGATGAGTTCAAAATGCATGTTTTATAGATACCTCTATTTGAATAGAAAAAGTGCTATGAAAATTGGTTCAAACTTATGCAAAAGTGTATCGATCATCACGGAGAATATTTTGAAAAGCAATAAAACTATTTTCAATGATAAATATTTGTTTTTATTTATTATTCCGTATACAGCAACCATCGTATATATGATGGTTATATGTATACATATATATGTTCACTGTCAGTATATTTACACATCATATAATCTTCAGTAAACTTAAAATCAATTAGTAGATATAATTGTTTGACGAGGTTTACGGCTTTAAAATTGTTAAAAATATGTTTCAATATATATATATATATATATATATATATATATATATATATATATATATATATATATATATATATATGTGTATATATATATATATATATATATATATATATATATATATATATATATATATATATATATATATATGTGTATATATATATATATATATATATATATATATATATATATATATATATATATATATATATATATATATATATATATATATATATATATATATATATGTGTATATATATATATATATATATATATATATATATATATATATATATATATATATATATATATATATTTCTATTATTTTAATAATTTGCAAAACCTGCACTAATTATGCTGGGTTATATAGGTGCAATTATTTTGGCCTTGCCGAAATCTATCTTGTGATCCGTTTGGATATGATATTCTGCTAGAGTTGAAGAGAGATCCGACTTTCGGACAGCGAGAGAATTCTCGTATATGCAATTTTGTATACGTTTGTTGGTTTGGCCGATATATAAATGGGAGCAGCCAGAACAAGGAATCTTATAGGCACTGTGTGACTCATGTGGCATATTATCTTTCACTGGTCTAAAGAAACAGGATATATTTCTTTCTGTTGTAAATGTCGTTTCGATATTACGGGATCTGAATACGTGATAAATTTTATTGGTAACTCCCTATTATGTATATATCGTATAACTCCCTTCTATGTATGGCAGAAGAACTTTGGGGTTTTGGGACAATTCTCTAGTGGATTGGTGAATATGATTTGTTGCCTGAACTTTATCAATATACCTTTTTATTTGACGCCTGTCATAGCCGTTTTGAATTGGTGCCGTTTCTAGTGTTGCCTATGTTCCTTGTCCGACAATCTTAAAGATCTTGTGACTAAAGTTTTGACCACTGAATTTCGTTGGGATAGATGATGAAAGGAACAGATTTAGATATTGTATTCCGTGTGACTAAATCACGAAGGTGTCATCTGCATATCTGAACCAGCATGTAGATTTCAAAGGACTACTGTTAATGAGTTTTGAAACTCAAAGGCTGATTTTTTGTATCCGAACTTCCGATAGGGGTTGCTGTCAAACGAAGTGTGAGTTTACACGCCTTTAGTATCAAAATTTTTCAGTAATCGTTTTTTTATAGAAATACTATTCATTTTTTAAAATATTTATTAACATAATAATAATCAATGTAACATGTTATTTCCAGTGCAGTACTAAGTAGCATCGTAGGGAAAGTCGATAGACACTTCCACATGACCCCCCCCCCCCCCCCCCTATCTGCTAGTCGAATACTACCCATTCTAAAAACGTCCGTTTCCTGTAGATCACTTTGTATAAAAAAACTGCCAATCATGTAATAACTCACTGGAAAATATTATCTTTTGATTTTATGATTAAAAACAAGATTATAAATTACCTAGTTTATTTCTAGGAAGAGTTTACGGTGAATTTGAATGATTATTTGATATCATTGAAATACAGGCATGAAATACAAAAAAACTGCGAGGACATTAACAGCTCAGGGAAAAAAACAAATAAAATGAATAAAGAACAAATATAATCACCACTCTAACAACTATTCACTTTTAGCATTTTAATAATTTGTATGTCCTCCGTTGCTTTTAATTTGTTTAATAATTTAAGATAATTTTCCTGTCTTAGCAATCCTGAATATTCTTCTTTCATCCTATTTTGTGATTTTATTTTGACCACCCTCCTTAATTTTTCCTTCCGTAATTTTTTCTTTAAGATCGAATCATCTCTTGACAATGCTAACATGGTTTGATTTGACGCACGTCCAGAAGTTTAAGTGAAGAAGTGATTTGGTGTTTAGTGGTAAATCTTTTCGAGTTTAACGTAAGTAATTCTTAAGACAGTCTTGGATCGACCTATATTTTCTGTTATCTCTCCACAATTAAGTTTGGACAAATAAAAAGCATTAATTTTGCCTTTTTATAATCATTCAACTGTTTCTTTGTTGGCATTTATTTCTCGAAAGACAATACCTGTCCAATGATCACCTCTTGCAGCTCCACAGACGTTCACTCTTTTGACGTCAAATTCTTGATGATATTTTGGCATAAGCGTGGCTCTTACCAATGCCTCAAATAATTTCACCCTTTAGTTCTGGAATCGATTGTGAATTGTTCTTACAAACCTGGCTTTTCACGTAATCCAAAAAAAAAATAGTCCAACGGTGTCAAATCACATGATCTTGGTGTTCAGTTAACATCACTGTTTCTTGCAATAACTCTTCCTGGAAATTTTCTCTCAATAAATCATTTTTTTTTCGTTATCAAGGTGATGTGCAGCACCATCCTGTTGGAACTACATATTCTCCAGATCAATATTATTCAATTCAGCCCACAAAAATCTAGTTACCATCTCACAATGTCGAACACCATTCACAGTTATAGTTTCACCAGCAGCAATCTGAAAGAAATAAAGCTCGTGATGACGTTTTGAATGAGCCAGTGACAGTAGTTCCTGTGTTATTTGAACCTTATATGCTTTCATAGCTAAATCTTTTCGTAAAATACGCCATGTTATGGATTCACTAACTCCAAATTGTTGTGAACATCGACAAATGGAAATTTCTGGATCTTCAGCAACACTTTCACGTACCAAATTAATATGGTCCTCTGAATGACCACTACGACCATATATTACTCTTCTTTTATCTTCCATCGAACCAGTTTCTTGTAATTTTTGAACAATTCCATTGATAGTGCTTTCAGATGGACGATTGTGCAAACCTTAAATATCACATATAATTTTCTAAAAACACTCCTTATTGAACTCCCATTTTCATAAAATAATTCAACAATTTTAACGCGTTGTTGTATTGTGTATAACAGTTCATTTTTGTAAATGTCATATATCATACTTCTGAAATGAGGCTAGACCTAGGCAAATTCACAACGCCATTTGTGATTTCTGAATATCTGTTTATTCAAGAATCAAAAAAGTCTCAATTTGAAAGACCAGTTAGCTTAAATAGTGTATCACCTTGCTATTATTCCAACTCTCTCTTGCATCAAACTTAAGGGAAATGACACTGCATTGTTGTTTCACCTTTTATACCGGAAAATATTTATTGACATTGAAGTTTATACACCTGTGAATGATTATTTATTCTCAATGAAATATGTTTCAACGATTAACTTAAATATTGTATTTCATTTCATTTCATCCCAACATCAAACTTAAAGGAACTCACGCCCTATTATTATTTACTCTTTTATATCAGAAAAATATAATACGAGTCACTTTTATCAATTTAGTGATCACCCTTTAATTTATAAATATCTATATATGCACATTTAGGGCAATTTAATAATGTAGTCACAAAACTTTTGAACAATAGTATAGATAATTCCAGCAATGTTTACATCACTCGGTTGTAATCTCTGAATATAATATCTAATTGTTTAAACACCATATAATCTTCAGTACACCTAAAATAAACCAATAGATAGGGCTGTTTGTCAGAGTTTATTATATTTAGAATTGTTAAATGCGTTTGCAATTATTTCATCGTAAATTTCCATGTAATTTTAAGTTATTAAACATATATAAAAAGCAATGTGAAGGTTGTTTATTGAGGGAATCGTAAATATTATAATTAAATCATAACCGTGCTTCTATGAAATAAACCACTTTGCATACGTTTTCTTTTCGGTGTTGTAAAAAGTTGTAATATAATAGTTTTTCCTACTAGAGTGATTCGTGAATTATCGTAATCTAATATGAGAGTCGTTCGAAAAGGTCTAGGCCTAACAAAAAAATCACAAGATTTTTGAGGTTTTAAGAACTGTTTAAAGAATTTATTTAGATCAAAAACGTTTCAACTTTTTAATACTCTTAGTATAATGCGATTTGTCCAACTCCGTAAAATAAATGTTTGTCTCAGCTTTGATCTCATCATTTGAAGTGTGTCTCCGACCGAGCTATTTCTTCAGATTTGAGAAAATCTCGAAAACAAATGTTGATATTTAGTCTGAACCTCACCCCTTAGTTGACTATTTGACCTGCTGCGTCATCTCTGTCATGTAATGATGAATTCACGTTTCATCTACTGTAATAAAACATCGAAGACACTCAGCAGAATGACATTTTGATAAGTTTAAACACACTTGAGATATGTCATTTGAATGCGCTCCTTGTCAACTGTTAACCCATTGAACAGAAAACTTTTTCATACCCACAACATCGTGTAAAACGTAGTGAGCATGGTCTATAGAGATGTTAATAATATTAATATGTCCGCAAATCTTCAGCCGATAATCATTGACTACGAAATTGCGAATTTTTATAAGGATTTTGTCCATCCTAGCAGTTTTTGGGCGTCCTATGCATTCATCATCTTCAGTAGATGTACAACTATCACTTTTAAACCATAGCATTTTTTAGCATCAAAAACGAAGAGAGTTCCTTTAAAGTGAATTGCTTTATAATGGGATTAAACCCGCATGTCTGAAACTTTGCAACACGACATCTAATGAATCTTCACTTGACAAATATCATAGTCATTTAGTCGTAGTTTCGCCATCTCTGTCTCAGATCGAACTTTTCGAACAACCTTTGTCAACCTTAACGCAGATATAAAAACCATGATTTTGTCATTTATTGGTACTACCCCACAGAAACTGTCAAACATACCTTATTTGGTTTAAGGTGCATTATTTTTTATCTATAGTGGTGTCATGATTTTCAGTTTAGTAAACAATCTTGTGAATACGCAAACCAAATGTACAAGTATTACGAATAAGATGCACCTGATGCGGAAACAGTAAAAACAATCATGATACAAGAAAATGTTGATTAAATTCATGATACCGTCATATCAACTATAAAGTATCGATTTTTTTTCGATGGTTTTCCAGTGTCACAGGACATCATATTTAATATTTTATAATTGTGATTTAGGGCTTTCTAAAAGGAAACTCACATTTACTCTTATGCCATTGTTCGTATCGCTTCTGAAGAAACCAACAAGCGATGAAACTATAAAATCCGTTTTTTCATATTCGGTACTTTACAATTAAAACGACATTATATCAACGATCGAAGCATTACAGCAAAATTTATATCAGAAATTGAAACTTAAAAAAACCTCTGCTCATTGGAGGATTAGAATGTAAACGGACTAGCAAAAGACGCATTATGCAAATCACTGCAAATTGACTCTAATTATTACAGATTCAGAAAACTTTACTTTACTTTGGTCCACAATCAAAAGCATAAAGTGTGAATGAACGAAAATGTATTCGGATTTATTTGGCATTCTTTTTGTTGATTATTTACCACATGGGTTCCCATCACAAGCCAATATTATGCAAATCTTATATAGAAAGTTTGTAAAGCAATAAACGAAAAATATGAACAAAATTAAACCAACGCGTCTTTTTCTCACCAAGATATTGCCCCAGTTCAAGAGTTGCGTTCCAATGGTTGGCATCCATAACACTACTTTAAAATGTCTTCCCTACTCTCCAGACTTATTCCCAACGATTATTTATATTTCTCTAAACTTGAAAAACATTTATAGGACACTAATTTTCCTTCCAAGCCCTTCGTGGTGCCCCAGATGTTTTCTTTTATACTAATATATTCATTAGTAATTATAAGTATAATGTTGTAAACTTTAAATGTGACGATTGGAAAACCATAACAGAAAGCTTACGTTATACGAAAAAGTGATCAACAAACTAACAAAAAAAAGGAATATAAAAGATATTAAATGCCCTGAGAACAACAGAAATCCCGAAATGCGTAGACTTTAGGAATCATTATCTTATCAATTATTACGTGACATATTAAAAATGTAATTAAATGCCGAATTGAAATGAGTGATTATAAAACTCTGGTAAAGAATATATATACGCACACACACTGCTCTGTGGCCCATGGAGAACCTTGGCCTTTCTTACAACTGCCTTGTATCCCTATCTATTTCCTGCAATTTCCATCCGTTCTCGTGCATCAATTTCATTAAAATCCGTGACCACACCATCTCAGCCTTGGCCTTCCTCTTGGGCGATTTCCATATGGGGTTTAAATACGTCCGATCTATTTTATGCGTTGGTGTCCTATATACCCTATTATGTCTGGATTCTGTTAGTGGCTTCAATTTATGGTTCAGGAGCCACGTTAGCTGTGGTGTCTAAGGCGTCAGCCTTACGTTACGGCAGTTAATGTGGAGCGGGTTCGAATCCCGTACTAGGCAAAAAAGTTTTTCTAAAATTCTTGTGAATGCTTCTAGGTAAGAGTGTAAAATCTGACAAGGAATCACCCCTCAGTCACGCCAGTTCGAGGCTGGGTAAGGCCGGATGCCTTCTGAGAGGTTTTCTACGTTGGTAACTCGCCAGTCGGTAGGCTTCTCGAGATACTTTCGGTTAAGCACAAAACCAAGGGTTGATAGCCTGAGGGGGGTGCTGACCGGGGTTTTCGGTAGCTGATGACCGTAGTTGGGAACCCACGTTAAGCGGTAGATCCAGTCGCTAAATAGCCTTCTCAGTTGCTGATGCGCCTCTAACCCCAAAACTTTACTTTAATTTATGGTTCCACTTTATGCACCAACCTTGGAGTTCACGGTCAAATAGAGATTCTCGCTCAAATCTCTGGATAGTGCTCTAAATGACATTTCATTTTTAAAATTATTTTCACATCTATTAGATGCTAGTGCGCTTCATTATTTCTGCGCTTTTGTCATTACTGTTGGTCAATATAGTACCTAGATATTTGAAATAATTCTAATTTTCTCTAGAACGTCCATATTTGGCAACATTTCTCATATATATCCTGTCACCACTGTCACCCATGTTGTTTAAGCTTGTGTTAGAGAAAATTAGAAAAGCGGACATCAATAAATCGGGTCTGATATACGATAGATGGCACGACTGTTTAGCATTTGCTGAGGACATTGCAATTTTATTGAGAAGTAAGACAGAACTACAAACAGTCTATACAAGATTGGAGATAGCAGCACATAAATACGGATTACTTATAAACTAGGAAAAAACCAAATATATGACTTGGTCAGGTAAAGAATATAGGACAGGTGAATACTTAACAATAACAACAAAAAAAGGAGAAACAAGGTTGTAAGTTTGGGGAAGTGGAACATTCTAGATATCTCGGCATAGTATTTCGTACGAAACCAAGCGTAAGGAAATAACTACAATAGAGGAGAGAAGTTGAAGGCAGATTTGAGAGGGGGGGGGGGGGGAACAAACAAGTTGTTGAAAGAGTTTTTTAGGAACTACTGGGTCTAAAGATTTAGAATACAGGGGAATCGAACCCCAAAGAAATTACTGGAAAGTAGCATAGGAGGCAAAAGGAGGAGAGGCAGGCTAAGGTCAAGATGGAGAGAAGAGTTAGAGAGGCATTTTTAGAGAATAAAAATTATTTACTCGAAAAGGAAAACTAAGAATAGAGAAACATGGGGATAAATAGTCACTCAAGCCATATACCTACTAGGCCTATAGAGCTGTCATATTATTATCGGGTGTAAGAGAAAACACATAAATTTAACCAACAATTCCTTACTTCCCTTTTAAAGTAAAAACTTCTTTGCCTGGGTCAAAAACCTAAAGGTTTTCGAGAAAAAAACATATTTCAAAGTTATTAAATCATTAATTGAAAAACTATGATAAGAATTAACATTTTAAGCGAATATGTGTAAAAGTATATTTGCCAAATATTAATTGGTAATTATTTAACGAATAAACTGGAAATAAACTAATACACGTTACTAAAACATCATTTTTTAATTAAGAATAATGACCTAAATCAACCGAGAACGATGTGGTAATGCCGAAACATCGACAATCAGAAATATATTCTGTACGCGAATACTATGCTATGCTACTTATTTATGGGGAACTTTTCCGAAATTTCGAAAGAGTTAGGCGTATTTACGGGTAATGATACCCAGAAAAGTCGCTTCCGACATTCGTCCAAGTTTCTCAAAGACTTTTGGGTACGGGTATTGTGATTCCAAATTTTTAAGAAGGTTGGAGACAGCGAGAAATCGGTCCTGAAGTCGAAGAACAAATTTTAGAAGGTTCTACCAGAAGTACTCAAAATGTTGCGCAACACGATGGATTTTCCCATTGGATTGTATATAGGACATTAAAAGAGCAATTGCTCTATTATTATCATGTATAAAGGGTACAAGCACTGTTATCCTCTGATTTGCTGCTGCCGACCAGATTATAAATATAATAGGACTCTTTCAATGTGTCAAAAATTCTATTTAAAACGGTGCCAAGCTTGCATAGACTCAAATGGTGGACATATTGAACATTTAATTCAATAAAACAATTAATCATGTGTTTCTTAGTGTGACAAGAATCGTCTAAAACGAATTAGGATGTGAAAATTAGTGCTTGTAATTTCAACTTTGAGATTAAACGACAATAATGTGTAAGTTTTCCTTCTTTTTGTAACAAAAACCAAATTTATGCTGAAACGTATGGAATGAATGGCTATAAAAATATTACATTTTCATTTCATTTTCAAATAATTTCTTAAGATGGTAATGAAACAAAAAATTGAATGCGGTTCAATTCAAATAAATGAAAATAAACTCAACGTTGCCATTTGCTAAGAAAATTATAAAATGTTCTAATCATTTTTTCGCGGAACTAGTTGCAGTTTGAACACTTGTTTTATGGAAACCTGTTCAAAAATTATCAAAATGACGCAAAGAATCGTTGGTTAAATGTACAAAAATATAGTATATATAAATTTTAATTTTATAGGCCTTTATCCTATAAAAATATATTTTGTGTACTATAACAATACTGATACATTATTACAGTTGCTTTTTTTAAGTACATTTTATCATTTATGTATTTACCATTATACATATTTACTGATTGTTGGCTTCTTTACACGAACGGAAAAAATAACATTGATGTCGTTGGCAATTAGATATTGAATCAGTCAAGAAACATTATCTTAAACTGATAAGAGACAATGTAGTACCAAGAACTTCTGTCCGAAAAGATAAATGGTCTTTTAAGACTGGACACCATGATAATATACACCATATGGCATATTTGATAAAAGCCAAACCATAGAAATTATCAAATGGATTCATAATTTTCTTATTTTGTTTGTTTGTTAAAATGTTGTCACGCCAAATTTTTGGGTTTGTGATTAAGGGCCAATATTAGTTCAACCTTTTGATCCAATCTAAAATACAAAGTATGAAATTATAGTATAAGGGCTGCATGCATCCACGGCCGTTTCTGGTCACTTTTTCCTCCACCAAAATTTTAATTTTTCATTTTTTCTTTCATTAATTATTTACCACGTTGAAAATTGTAGATATTTTATATAGAAAATTCCTGAAACAAAAAAAACACCTTTTAGTTTCACAAGGACCACAACTCACAAAAGTTTTGTTTAAGGGACTGCCATCCACAATGTAATTTGAGTTGATGAAATATTTGAGTGGCCTATATATTCTCCACATCTGGAGCAGACTGATTATATTATATTATTCCCTAAGCTGAAGGAATATTCACTGAGAAGTACTGTTTCTGTGAATGAAAACCTGGCAGAACAAAAACAAGTTCCAACTAAAAACATTTATGCTCTTTACCATTTTCTCCGAAATAGCCGACGACGATGGTTGAGAACCCACATTAAGCTTTAAGTCTAGTCACTAACTACCCTTAGTTCCTGTTATGCCTCTAGACCCAAATCTTTACTTTGAGAACCACCACCGCAACCGGACAGTTGAGCAGAGACGAGCAGTGGCACCACGTGGAGTAGGGGTGAAATATTTCTGTAATAAATGTTTCTCTCCAAGATTCCGCTACGCTATCTTGTGGACATACCTGGTAATATACCCGAGGCAGAATGTTACGGGCAATCTCAACTGCTACTAGCATTCGCCGTAGATGGCGTGAGTTGTGTTATTACATGGCCTGGTCCCAATGATATCTCCCACCTGCTTTCCTTACTTTCAACTTGAGCTCGGCTGTTAATGGCTGAAAGGTTAGAAACCCGTCCCGAAGGATACCTGGTGGCGCATTTGCGTCTTCAAGCGAGTGCCGGACGAAAGGCTAGGTTATACCAGTTCTGAAAAAAAAAAAGAAAAAATCCTTGTCATTGTCTTAAGTGATAATAGGCAATTTTTTGAAAATCTTGAAATTCGCCACCCTAGGCTATATCTTTAGGTACTGACCATGATAAAAAAATACTTTCAATGGCGCCAACCATTGGGATTTTCTCCATAAAGATTTGCAGACTTGGTTAGAAGATGTACCACTTAATATCTACAGAGAAATATGGTATCTTTCGCCTGACACCAGCTTGACGTTGAGTTATGGGACACCCTGTATATGTGTAAGGGTGTCAGTTATTTCCCAAATTGACTTTTTTCATTTTCATTGGTTTTTTGCAATTTTTAGATATTAATTTTTTCTCGCTAATTGTATTGATTATCTTAGTAAATATTCTTGATTTTGCTTCTATTGTGATCATTTTAGATGGACAAATGTTTATATTGGATATTTTATATTAAGTTTTCCCAAGGTTAAAATTCATTTATACCGTTTTTACCAATAATGATCTAACATTTACAAATTTACCGACTACCAAATGCTTTTTATTAATTTAAATGTTATCTTTTATTTTATTTTGCGCTCTCAATAATAATTAAAAATAGATTTTAAATACGAAAAATTCATATTTTATCTTTATTTAAGAATTACAGTGCATTAAAGTGCGAAAGAAGTTAGCTTACATATATATATAGATTGCATAGATATATATATATATATATATATATATATATATATATATATATATATATATATATATATATATATATATTTGTATATTAGAGAGAGAGAGAGAGTAACGAGCAATCCGCACGCATCTGAAACTTCGCAGTATGCCGTCTAACGAATCATAGTCATTTAATTATTCCTGCTGCATCCTTGCGTCAACTCGACAATTTTTCGAACGAATCTCGTATAAATACTCCTACGTATTTGTATACGTGGGAGTATTGTATTATATACTTATATATGCGTGTGTATATGTTTAACAATCAACCAACTAACTATGCGAACCGAAATATTTTCTAAGACTTTTAGCAACTTTTCTGTTCTAAAAACCAAATCTGTTTTTAAACGGTTATTCAGGCTACTAAAAAGTATGACTTCATTATAGGTGAAAGATCTCCGAAAAATGGCCCTGATATGCAATGGCATAATAAGAGCAGTGCAGTACCTACTATTTAGATCATGAATAGACTAATAAATTAGATTTAATACGCGATAATTAAACATATTTAAATAATCCTGACATTCTTGACTACTTCACTCGCAAGTCAGGATGAAACGATAACACGCATTTTATATTTTTTGAATGGTTTTCGGATGGACATAAGAATGGTCTAAATTTAATGAGATTAATATATGAGGCTTTCATACAATTTCTTTAAAATTTCAAACGACAAAACATTTCGGTTGGAGTATAGCCTCATAGACTACCTTCCTCTTGCCAGGCATTTTTTAAGTACCACACCACGAAAATTCTAGGAAACCGTAACTATGACTTTTCCTACTGATGAAACCATTTTTGCTTTCTTTGACGCACTTTCACCTGATCTCACTATGGTGTATCTATAATAATATCTATAATAATGTATTGTTGAATCTACGGGAATAGTCTGAGTTTTCAGCCTCAACATGAAAATGGCGTTACTCGTCAAAAATATTCTGGAAATATAATTGTGTATGCGTTGAAAGATGAAAATGAAAAAACCTTGAAAATTTCAGCCATATTAGAGGCTTAGTTGTTATTTACGAACGTACGTTTCGAATTTTGAGAAATGAGTTGCATATTTCCCTATAAGATTCAAATTGTTCATTGGTACCTACAGGCAATAATAAACGATCATAATGCCCTAATGACTAGACTACTAGAAAATGTTTTGAAACAATAATAACTAGCGACGATTACTTCTTATAATCATTTATATTTCAATATAAATTTTACAATAGTTTTATATTCAGCAATTCAAGGACAACATCCGTACTGAAATCGTCGAATCAACAAAAGATATGTTAAACCAGACCAAATTAAATCATGCCCTCATGATGCTGACATGGTTAGAGAAACGTGCGCCGAGAAGTTTAGAAAAGTTATTTGGTGTGTAGTGGTAAATCTCTTCGAGTTTAGTGTTTTACACCGAACGTTCCAATAGAGGAATTGAACCAGATATGTTAACAAAAATTAGGAGAAAATTGTTAAAATTGGCCCAAAGTTGCATTGCTGCTGATGGTTCACATTTGACATAATTTTCAAAAATTAATTAATGCAAAATTTTTAGCCGAAATAAACATATTACAGAAAAAAATCTGTATCGCTTCAAAAGTAATAAATATTTGAAATGGTAGCGTGACAACACTGTTACAACGCGTGACAACCCACCCGTGACAACCCACCCGTGAATTTTTGTGCTGATTTTGTCGATGATAATGATTTTTGATTATTCCGTTCAGCCTACTTTTACCGTCGAATACGAAGGGGAAGAATGTTTCCAAGTAGAATTTAAACTTTTTATATATGTCCGTTGAGGTTTAATACGGTTAAACCCTTAACGACACGTCGCGCTCTGGTCGACATTCGACGAGGACCATCTTAAAGTGCTCTTGAAACACAAGCAACGATTCCTAGACAGAATCGTCGCCGGAGATGAGAAATTGTGTCTCCACGTCAATATGAAGTAAAGCAGGAAGGAGTAAGTGGCAACAAGAATCACCCCAAAGCCGAGATTTAAACGAAAAAACAAAATTCTTCATCTCAAGAAGACCATGCTCTGCGCTGTGTGGGGGTGGAAGAGTCTCGTGTACTGGGAAATGCTGAAGAGGAACAAGATGACCGACAAGGAATGCTACCTCGCTCAGCTGCACTATCTAAACGAGATTATTCAAGTGAAATGGCCGGATTTACAAGGCTGTCATCTTGGTCATCGACATTGCACGATCTCACACAGCAAAACATCGTCAAGGATGCCCTGAATGATCTTGAACGGGAGGTATTCCGCATCCGCCGTGCTCTCCAGATTTTGCGCCAGCCGATTATCACCTTTTCCACTCGCTGTCCCCCTAAATAAGGAGCGTAACCTTCACCAACGATGAAGACCTCGAAAACAGGCTTAACAACTTCTTCAAGTCCAGACCGGGCAATTTCTAACGAAATGACATCGATAAATAGGTCAAGAAGTGGAAGCAATGATGAATAATACATCATTAATTGTTATAATTCTTGCTTAGTTCAATAAAACTTTTTATTAAATAAACGGCAGGAACTTATGGAACAACCCAATATTTGCAAATTTAATTACAATTTTATAAATTTTAATTTGCTCTATCGCCACAAACAAGAAACTAAACACCCACGTCTTAAAATTCGAAGCATACGAACAGCGGTCTAACGAATCATAGTCATTTAATTATACTTGCGGCATTCCTGTCAAGTGTCCAATCGAGAACTTTTCGAAAGACTCCCATATTAACACTCCCATGTATTTATATTTAATATTTGTATATTTAATAAAAATTAGCCAATTTTGTATTTTAATTATAAAAAAATTACGCCTACGCTAATGTATTTTTATTATTGACAAATTAAATAACATCATATATTAATATGATTTTCTAACGTACGATGACCGCACAACAGAAACCAAAATGCGCCTTAACTGAGTCGAGATAAGCTACGAGAGTGTTCTATCGTTATCTGGCGGAAGTACACGACTGAAATTCACACCAAGCGGATGCGGTCAAAATCTTGGAAATATTCAGACTCTGGCCTCACCATTTCAATTTCATCGCTTTCGAGAATAAGAAATAGTTGGAATACGAGAAAAATAATTTGTGAAATCCTTTACCACATCCAGGAAGTCGATTTAGGGAATAAGTTAAGAAAAAGTGTGTAAATAACTTTACTAGTACTTTACAAGTGCAAATATTTGGTCTAGAAACATTTTAAAACATTTGAAAAGTAAACTTGATAATTATCATTATACTCTCAGGTATTTTTCAATCCTGCCTACACCTATGAATATTTGAGTATTCGTTTTCCAAAATGGTGTAAAAAACCGTCTTGTTGCGATATCAATATTGCGAGGGACGCTTGAAAAGTTCTCGACCTAATGAAGAAAACACAACACTTTTGTGACTTCTGAAACTGAAACTGAAACTGAAACTTTTGTGACTGAAAAATATTTCTATGTAGTCACTTTGCAATTCAATATACTTAAACAAACGACGTTCTAACTTTGTAATACCATCTAAATAAAGTAATTTGCTCATCCCTACAAAATAAGCTATTACCCTCAGTTTTGAACTTATCATTTGAAGCGATTCTTCATCTAGAAATCCGGCTAGTCCAGCATATGTGGAAGTACTTCAAATCATAAGCCCCAAAATCAAAAGATAGCCCACCCTAGTTTTTTCAAATTATTTAAATTTTCACCTTATTTTTGGTTGTCCTTTTTGCGTAAATAATTCAATTTATCATAGTCGGAGAGTATCTTGTTCGTGATGATGAAAAAGAAAATTTATGAAGAAATAAAAAATATTATATTTAGGTGGGACAAAAAGATAGCACACTTGTTTGTTTATAAATAAATACATACATACATACATACATACATACATATATACATAACACATCACTCAATAAGTTCGTAGGATGATCAATAAAACAACAACTTCTAGGCAAAATTTGACTTTATTCATCTACATAGTCTCCTTCAAGAGTGATACATTGATTCCAACGCTTTTCTAACATTTCGATGCCCTTTTTTTGTAGAACGATTTATCAAAATAGGCTTCAGTTTCGGCAATCACTTCTTCATTGGAGCCAAATCTCTTTCCTATAGCTTTCTTTTTAGATCTACAAACAGGTTGTAGTCGCTGGGAGCCAGATCCGGAGAATACGGTGGATGGGGAGGCAATTCATGCAATTTTGCCATTGTTGCGAGCGACTTGTGACACGGTGCATTATCCTGATGAAAGAGCACTTTTTTCTTCTTCATTTGGTATCATTTTTTCACATTTTCTTCCTTCACACGCCATAATATAATGCCATATAATATTCGCTATTGATGGTGCTTCCTTTGTCAAGGTAATTAATCAATAAAAACCTTGCACATCCCAAAATACGGATGTCAAAATCTAACCAGCTGACGGCTTTCGCCAGTTGCTGTCCACTCAGCTGACTCACTCAGCCGATCCTTTTTATTGCGCTAAAAAAGCTCCAAACAGCGCGCTGAATCGTCGACGTGCTGCTGTTTTTGATCGACTGTGAGTAAACGCGGTATCCACTTCGAACAGAGCTTTCTCATCGACAAATGTTCATTGCAAAATGATGAATACACTGCCTTCTGATATCTTTAAAGTGTCAGTTATCTCACGTAACTTTAATTTACGATCGGCCAAAACTATTTTGTGGACTGTTTTTATGTTTCCTGGAATAACTGCCGAATTTGGGCGAGCAAAGCGTTCAACGTCATCGGTATATGTACGGCCGCATTTAAAATCAGCAAACCACTTCTCTACCTTTTGTCTCGATGGATCAGGGTCCAAATATCATTTGTCAAACCATTTCTTTGCTTGAACGGAATTTTTGCGCATTAAAAAGCAATGCTTTATTAACACAGAAAACTCAGATATTTCCATTGTTTTCAAAATTACAAGAGTAACGTCAATAAAACCACTGTAACTTGTGAACTAAACCTAGATTGTCATGAAATTTTGACACGTATCACTTGAAGGTTAATGCTTTCCAGCGGCGGTTCGTGGGGTGAAACAGGTAGGGCACGTATAACCAAATTTTGGATTGGGAATAGGAAAATGCGTCGCAACCAAAAATTTTACATTTCTTGGTATCGTACCCACACTTTGCTGTGTAGAAATACGAGAAACTGTCAGACATCAAATTTTCAAATAGGTACCTAGATAATACAATTTTGCCAAACTGACCATAGGACCATGATCATTAAATCTGTTTGTAGTTGAAGTCCATCCACCTAAATTTCTGAGCAGCAAAGTGGTCGATGACTTGATCGTTAAAATTTGAAATTGGCTCCAGAACTTTTTATCAATAGAGAGCATTGCTAACGCGCACAGCCGTTCCTGGCCTATAGTGTTTCTTAGAAATCTTTTGATTCCTTTGAGGGTAGAAAAACATATTTCGACATTTTTCGACCAACCCTCGTAAATCGGGATCGGCGTACGTTATTTTCAAGGTTAAGAAGCTTTATCCTAATGAGGTATTATAACTTTTTTTTTAGGTTCCTTATTTGCATTAAGTCATAAAGAACTTAATTCTTAGACAGGTTTCCAGTATAATCCCATGAAAACAATTTGTACATTCGTAATTTTTAAATATTTATAATATACCTTCTTAACTAACAGTTGACTTAGTTTAGAAACCATTTTTTTTTTGTTACGTTATAACGATTTGTTCACTCATAACATATCGTATTTAAATTCAAAACTTAAACTTTAAACTTAATCTTAACGAATAACGTTTGCAAATTGTACCTAAACCTACTAGAATAAGGATTCGCCATTTGTCTTTATTTAAATTTAGTGTGACTGGATACTAATAACAGAATAGTAGTTACAATCTACGAATCTTGCACGGTGGACGATCTAGCGATGGACAATCTAGGGCCGATGGAAGATCTAGCGGAACAAAAACAAATTTAGAAATTGATGCAATTCACTATCCAGTCTTTTTTATTGATAGTTTAAGAGAGACTACAATTCTAACCTGACGTGACCTTCGAGTTTATTTATACTGAGATAATGAGACACCCATTGTTGTTAGAACAAGTGTATTTTGGTTCTACCTCAAGCAACTATACTATTATTAAACTATCATTCGTCATTTAATTGCGATACGTTGGGAAACTCAGGCGAGATGGGATCAGAAAATGTAGGTCAATATATTGTTTTTATAAAGTTTTCGTGATAATTGTACAAACATAAAAAGGGTTATGATTTTTTCACGTAATAGCTCCTTCCAACTTTTTTAGGCAGGAATACGATGTTTGACATTCAATAAACTAAGATTGCTAAGTTATTTCTGACGATTTTTTTATGATTTGATAGCTTAGTTTGTCCACTTGGTAGTTACTACTTCCGGATCTGAATTTCTTAGGAAAGATTTCGGATGTTTTTCACTATTTAAGTGAAAAATATGATTTAACAGTTCTTGACGACGATAAATTTAAGAAACCAAAGAACAATATTGCTTTTTACTTACAACATTAATAAACGACGTCTAAAATACTAAAGAAAACAAACAGTTTGTCTTCAAAAACACGAGAAATTACTTGAAAAGCAATATTTAGGAGTCCCACATGCTGTTAGTTCGGCTTCATCGGAACTTGGTACCCAGTGTTTTGGCAATGGTACCAAATGTTATGAAAAAATGAAAGCTCAATTGCTGTAATCAATGTGTAAGGATTATCTATTGCCACGCAAGTAGCACTTAATACTTCTGGTCATCGCGGCGTCTCGAAAATGGTCAAGTATTACACTGATTCATCTTCATCATATTCTGCGGCTAAATCTAAATAACTTATGAATCATTCGACAAGTCAGATGCAATAATACTGGGAAAGTGCTTTAGTACTATTTATTGATTGTAAATTAACTACTTTTTTTTTATAACCATATAACAGTAAGAACGATTAAAAATAGACTTTCCATCTGATAAAGTCATTCAAAGAGAGATAAAATCGTGTTATTCTCCACGTGAATTTTTTTGAAGTATCTGAAACACGTGTCGCGATTGATTTTTAACAACGACTGGAAATTACCGCACGATGACTCGGCATTGTGCTGCAGCCTGCACTGGACCACTTACTTATTTCGGGATGTCTTCTTCTTCTTGTCCTGGAGGTTAAGTTGACCCGAAGGCCCTGACTTGTATTCACTGATTTTTCGAACGTCACGACAATGTCGCTTGTTCGAAGGGTTTTAGCTGCCGTCCTTTAGGCATGGAGGTGATGACCGAAGAGGATGGTCATACTGGGGCAACGGCCGGCAGTGAAGCTGCCGTGGCTCTGATTAGCGGATTGTCCGAAAGGGACGCCGTCGCTAGGAATTTGTCCAGAAGTCTGGACAGGAATGTCTGAATCACTGGTATGTCAGTTTCCCGATGGATTTGCGCATTCCTTACAAACCATGGGGCACCTACTAACGTGCGAAGAACGCGTGACTGGAACGATTGCAGAATTGCAATCGACGTTGGGGGGAGGTACGGAAACCAGGCCTGAGATCCGTAGGTGAGGACGGATCGGACCATGATTTTATACAAGGTTATTCGGATGTTCAGCGATAGCTTACTTTTGCCGTTCATTAGGGGGTAAAGCAGACGAGCCATGGCTCTTGCTTTCCCGGTTACCTTCTTTAGGTGCGGCACCCACGTGAGGGCCTTGTCGAACTCAAGGCCCAGGTAGTGTGCCGATCTGGCCCATTTGATGGGGACTCCGTAGATGCGGATATTCTGTCTATTTCGGGATGTGTAAAATTCACTTTGGTTAGTAAGTAGGGCTGTAATGGTAATTCGGGTCATTCTAAGTAGAAGAAAATTTTTTAAAATGGTGCTGCTGCCTACTGAGATGACATAAAAAAAAAAAAAAAAAAAAAACAAAAAAATTCTTTATTCTTTCATTCCTCGCACAATGTGCCCTCAATATAAGAAGCAAATTATTGCTTGCCGATTAATGAAATTTATTTTTGAAATAAAAAGCCGAACAATAAATTCGTGAACTGGAATTTATAAACAAGATTGACCAACGTACCAACAAGTTTATAATCGAGAAATAAAAATAGAGTACGAAATGCTGTTTACCATATTAGATGAAAAAATACGCTATGTTTTACCACAAACACATTCTACGAGCCAATTCTACCCAAAAATGTGGGGCCACCCCAAATAAAATGAATGTCCAGCGTGCTACCAAACCAAACTTGACCACAAAACTTGACAAAACAAAACCAACTACCAAACTTGAACGCTATGGTTTTGGTTTATCTCCACTTCACAGTTGGACTAGAACTTTTGATCGCCTATAAAATCGATGTAAAGAAGTGGAGAGTGGTAGATACGTACGATACGAGATGTATTGAATTCCGGAAAAAGAAATGTGGAATACCGAAACCACACTTTGGTTCAAACAATGATGGTAACACCGCTAGGACATTTTTCAGGCATAGTGACAGTATTACTGTGTAGATAAAACCTTATTAAAAGGTTCTGCGTTGTAGTTGAAGATTTGTCTTCTGGGTAGAAAATTAACATTAATGCATTTGAAAAGTACGTTTCGGACGCCAGATGAATGTACATAAGTATCTACTCTTGATACTTCATGTACACAAAATTATTTTTTATAGCCCAGAGATCGTAAGATTGAGCAATTTACGGAAGAAGGTATTGAGGTTCGGTACAAGAATTGCCATCGATTTCGAGAGCATCACACCCAAACAAGCTTTCAGGTAAGAATCTGTATATTTATTATACATATACACAGAAATATGTTTATTTTTACAAGAAAAGAATCAAGTTTTTGTTTATTTGCCAAAATATCAATCGCCTAACAAAAATCGCAATTTTTGCTCTGTTTGGGCCTAACTCGAAAGTCTTGTTATAACTATAACTCCTCGTATGGGGTATATTATTATTCAACGTGAACTTTCCTATCAGAAAAAATGGCCAATGCATTTTGTCCCGCTGGATTGGTCATTAGCCCCATCGCATCCTCATGTACTTACAAGTATGGGTGGTATAGTTCCCGAATCTAGGAATTAACTTTGTGAATCTCTAGTACCTATGTAGCATTATTTGTGCCTTATTAATTCCACTATTTTTACAATTATTTTCATTCTTTTTATCCTCATAATGCCCTTGCCTTATAAAACCATATATGCCCACAATTAAAATAATTAACATTTGAATTTTTTTTTTTAAGATATTTCTATAAAAATATATATCTATAAAAAATTACTGATAAAGTTTGTACCTCGACTTTTAATTACCATTACTATTGGATGGCATTCATTTGTTAAACCATTTGACAAAATTACATCTAAAATTCGGTATATATCTATGCTTATCCTCCATCTCCCCTTTCTCTCCAACTTTTGTAAGTCGAACGTTGAACATAGGGTTCCCGTTTTTTCTTCAACCTATTTCTCTCTTGGGCTTCAGGCTACTACTACTTTCCTGATACCTTTCTTATTACATCCATCCATCTTAATAGCAGCCTTCTTATTGTTCTTCTTTCCTTTCTAGATTTCCACTCAATTATCTTCTTTGCTCATCTATGGCTTGTTGTTCTCACTATATGTCCAGCCCAGTTCCACTTTTGTTTGTTTATGTGTTCAATAATGTCTTTTATTCAAGTTTATTCTTTCTCTCTCTCTAAATTTTTACTTAATTACCCTCTTTGTCCATCTATTGGCTGTTTTTCTAACTATATGTCCGGTCCAGCTACACTTTTGTTTGCTTATGTATTCAATAATGTATTTCATTCCATTTTGCCCTATAAGCTATTTTATTCGCCTATCTTTATTCCCAGCATTTTTGTCCCAATGGCTGTTTGGGTTCGCCTTATTTTTGTTAATATTTCCTGTGTAAAATTAGATATGCCCTTTCGATAGCTAACCACACAGGAGAACGCACATTGTTTATTTTTTATTCTTAACGTTTTGTGAATTTTTAATGAAAGAATGTTTGTGAAAATGAGTAATTTTTAGTAGTTAAAGCAAGTTTCGTTTATTTATTTGCTTCTGATGATTACATTACTGTAGGGGGGGGGGGGGGGGGGTTTAAAACGACGCTCTATCCTGGAATTTCCGTCCAAAGTTAACACATAGATAGTAATGGAAATACAATGATTTATGAAGCTCGAAGAGATTTATCACTAAACACCAAATCACATTTTTTAACTTCTCGACGCTCGTTTTGCTAACCATGTTAACATCATCGGGATATGATTCAATCTGATTAAATCTTCATGATTAAATACATATTCAGTGGGATTAAATCATCTCCTGATAGTGCCGACATGTTAACGAAACGCGAATTGAGAAGTTTAATAAAATGATTTGATGTTTAGTGGTAAATCTCTTCGGGTTTAAAATTTCACATTAAAGGTTCCAATAGAAAAATTGAACCGTGATCAATGTCTATCTGTATGTCTTGGGCTGTAAATGGAAATTTATACCAGAATATTTATACTCGAAATTGAGTGGATATATTGCAAGAAAATTAATTCGGAAACGTTTCGAAAATTCCGAAACGCTGGTACCTTCGAAGGTATAGAGATGTCTTTAGATTTCTTCAAGACAACGACCTAAATCACACAACAAAGCATAGGGAAGAATGACTGCTCTACAATGTCAGAACAATTACTTCTTAGTTAATTACACTTCCCCAGTTACCGTATATTAATACTATTAAACACTTATGGCATTTAGGGGACCAAAATATAAGAAAAACCAAGTGTACCAAGGATAAATTTTTTGAAAATTGCTTTACTCTCAGAATGGACAAATATATCAAATGATATAACAACAAAATTAATAAAATCAATACTAAGACGGTTGTAGGTGGTCATAGATAATAGTAGAGTCTCTACAAAATACTGAAAGTTTTTTACCATTTTTAGAAATTTTCGATTGTTTAAATAATTATGAAAATTGTTATTTCATAAACTTAATTAAACTTTATAAATGCATTTTAATTGTGGTATAATATTGTTAGTAATGTCTGAATGATTGTGGCGTGTTCATATATTTTTTTTCCTTTATTTAAATTTAAATTTTAATTAATTTAATTTTTAATTTAAAATTTATTTAAATTTAAAATTCCCTGCGAATGTGGAAAATTCTATATAGGTGAGCCATCTAGACCGTTAGATGTTAGAGTAAAAAACCTTCTTAGAAAGGGCGATTTTAATAAATCTAGAATTTGTCAACATGCATGGGAATCGGGTCATAAAATCAATTGGAATAATTCCAAAACGGTATTAAAAGTATCGGTAACAAAATACAGAAGATTAAAAGAAACCGCTATAATTAATTTAAATAAAAATAACTGTATTGCTATGCCTTCGGTAGATTTAAATTCAATATGGTTCCCGATTCTAAAGAATACAATTAAACACATTTAAATATTTGAATACACAATCAGTACAATAAACAATCACACAGTAAACATTACCTATATATATTTTTTGGTAGTATGTCACTGTCATGAAAATCTATTGTTGTCAATGTAAGTATCGTTGACATATACAAAAAAATATATTTACTTTCACTCGTTATTTTATATATTACAAATTAATATAATTTATTTTTTAGTTTAATTTTGAAAACGGGGGGAGAGTACCCTGCGAAACGTTAACGTTAAAAGTTTGTTAATTTTTTTATAACATTTTTATATCTTTAAAATTTTGTTCGTTAGGCAAATTTATTACAAAAAATAATCATTGAGAAATTTGTCTCCGTTTGGTTTTTTGTTTTTACCCAGTGATTCTTTCTTTAAATAAGAACAGGTATTTTTGATATTTTCTGAGTTTTAGATAGTGGCGAAAAACCCAAATAAAGGAAAAAAATATAATATTGTTGACAATCACTTGTACTTTGTATTGATGTAACGTTAAGAAATGAAGACGTGTTAAAATAAAAGAAATTAAAAATCGGGTTGTTTTTTTCCTCACTGCGTATTGATATTTGTTCGCTATGATGTTGTTTTACTGTTAAATGTGAAATGTTAACTGCAAATATTTTTCTTCAGATAAGCCAATTTTTAAATCATAAAAAATCGTTGCGCGGTAATGTTTTGTTGCAACTTTATGGTACAAAACATGGCATCGTAGTTCGTCACTGATAAATAGTACTAATACTACTGACGTATTCATAAACTATCAAATTAAAACATAATTAATATACAATATGCAATTCGTCCACTTATATAGTTGGGCGTATCACAAACAATTTCCTGTGTGACCCTCGTACTTCAAAGATATCAAGCGCATGCTTTTAAACTCTCTCATGCTTATCTCTTCTCGATAATAATTATGACTATACATACAATATAAATGATTTTATTAAAGTTGAAAAACACTTTAAAAACTCGATTTTTCTGGGTATATTTTTTGTTTAACAGATAACCAACAAAAGTAGATTTTTGTACTTCATTTAGAATTTTCAAACTCATGTGTTTTTTCTAGGTCATATATTAGGAGAGTTTACAATTTATTGACCCTAACTTATAAGTACACCTTTATAACATTCGATTCAATTATATTTTTTAACTTAACGTCCTTAAGGGTGAACATATTTGTTGTATCGTTAACAAAGTACTTCCATTCTTATGGATAAAAATCATTTATTTTCTTATTAGACATTTATTTACAGTTGAGATTATATTTTCATTGCCAAAAATATGTCTCTAAATACCCCTTCCGCTTGGAAATTAAAATATAATCACTGGAGGCCAGATCGGGAATATAAAGAAATTTTTGAAAATATTTGATGCCAGTGTTTTGGATGGCAGTCATTGAAACTTAATTTTATATTAATAAAAAATAATAAACCCCAAAAAATATATGAAAACGCCACAACCATTTAGACAATATTGAAACTTAACTCTATGTAAGCCAAGGCATTGCCCTGATGCAATAAAACTCAACCTTGACTCAATTGTTCCCGTATTTTTTAATTATTATATGAACTTTTATTATAAGTTACACATAGTAAATAATCGACCAAAAGAAACTTTAAAATCCCAAAATGAAAATCGAAAATTTTTATATTGAGTTGTCCGGAAAGTAGGTAAAGATTTTTTTAAGAGAAAGGGAAACGTAAGCAGTTCATGCAAATATTTGTTATATAATTACCATTATTATTCCGTAATACCTTTTTGTCCAAAATTACCACATTTATTGCCAAAAATCTGAACATGTTGGAACAGGTGGACCAAACAGGTGGAACAAAATAGGTGGAACAAAACATTCCAATTGAAGCTGAAGAATTTTTGCCGGGTTCTGATTGAAACGGCCGGTCGCGTTGGTGCGGACGGTAAGAGCAGCAGCCTGCCGCTGTTGTGCTGAAACCGCACTGGAGCGGTAGTTGGTTCGATTCCAGCGCTCGGATGGTTGTTTTTCTTTCTTTCTTCTGTCTGTTTATTTCCTAAATGTTTGTGATTGTTTCTAGGCAAGAATGTAAAATCCGACTACGAATTACCCCTCAGTCACGCCAGTTAAAGGCTGGGCAAGGCCGAATGCCTTCTGAGAAGTATTCTACGTTGGTCACTCGCCAGTCGGTAGGTTTCCTGATAGACTTATGGGTAGGCATAAGTCTATCAGGTAACCAAGGGTTCATAGCCCGAGAGGGTGCTGGCCTGGGTTTGTCGGAAGCTGATGACCGTGGTTCGGAACCCACGTTACGCTGTAGGTCAAGTCGCTAAATAGCCTAGTTGCTCATGCGCCTCTAACCATAACACTTTACTTTTTATTTCTTGATTGAAACGTGTGGTCGTGCGCTGTCATGATAAAGCACGACGCCTTTCTTGTTTACAAATTCTTGCTGATTTTTTCAATCAGCTGTCACTGTCATCAGCCGATTTAATTGGAAACCGTAAAGGTCGATGTTTATGGCTAGGTTATGTAGAAGAAGCTCAAAGTGTATGGGTCCCTACCAGTCCCACCAAATGCAAAGCATCATTTTCTTCGGATGTGGGTCATCTTCGCCGTACCTAAAACCGCTGACCCTAGCAACGACAACGATTTTTTAATTGCTCGATGTTGTACACAATTCACTTTTCATTATCAGTGACAATCCTCTTCAGAAATAGATCCTCAGATTTTTTTTCAGCAAAACAGCGCACTAAGAGATTCGCTTCAGCAGATTTCGCGAGGTGCCCACACATCGTATCGGCAGACTTGCCCTTTTTTTTCAAATGGGTAAAAACAGTGAATTTGAATATTTAACTTTTCTACTGTTTCACGGACTGCGCCGTGTGGGTTTTCGGCTATTTATGACCATTATTTCCTCGACATCAGTGGTTGAAGAACGGTGGGGAGCAATGCAGGTCTTCCAAGTTAAAATCTCAACTCCAGAATCAACTAAACCATTTTACATCATGGTCCCCCAACAGAATTCTCTCAGTAAACGCCACAATTCCTGCTTTTTTTGGATAGCGTTTTTACCCTTTTACCCAAATAAAAAAGCATACTGTGACATAAATGAAAGATGAAAATATTGAAATAAAGATGAAAGATTTAGAATGATACTGTCAATCGACAGTATTATTCTAAATCAAGTTGACTAACTGAAGGAAAATCAAAGCAGATATGAACGTAAATATTATAAATGCCACAATAATTATAATATGTTAATAATAATATATGTTATAACATTACTAATATATTACAGATTATTGTTTAAAAACGTTAAAAGAGCAACAAACGGATAATCCCTACGAACTTTCCGGACAACCCGATACTTTTGATTATGAATCGATATACAAATATTTACATTTATTTTTTCAAACTGGTGATAGTTATCACCAAAGTTGCTATCATCGGTAATTTTTAAATTTTTGGCCAGTTATGAATATCATAGGCATCAAACCAGCAGATAATGTTTTAATATCAAGTTTAATGAGCAACATGTTTTCAACACTACTTAAAAATCACTTATTTCTGATATTAATTGTATGACCCGTAAATTACCGATCATAAATTTTATTGTAATCTAGTCCAGTCCCTGGGTACTTCCTTGGTATGAAATGCCTTAATAAAATGTATTTAATAAAATAACTTAAATAATCAATTTTTAAAATATTTGGTAATTGGCGATTAAAGATAGGCTGCTCACACTATTATAATAGATGAAACATTTGAAACGAGCTCTCTCGCTGTTTGGATGGTGGGATTACAACGGAATTTTAGTTTAGAGCTTTAATTAACAAACGAAACAGTAAATATCAATATGAACAATCTGCCAATAATTTCATATTGAAAATTGAATAAAAACGCCCAGAAATGGTGCATCGTACAGATAATACATCTACACATACATCTTCACATTTACTAGAACTTATTGTAACTTTAGTGAGATATCTGATGTAACATTAGTTCATATCCTCTAAATAGTCCTAACATTGTAACATCAGACTTTCATTAATTTTGTTCGTTACATAATTGACGTTGAATTTCTATACTTCCATTTCAATGGACAATATTAGATCAAAACAAAATAATCAGTACATTACTAAGTAAAGTAATATCACTACATAAAATATATTTATGATATATAAATAATCTTCGTGTATTTCTTTATAAAAAATAGGAAAAGCGTTTTCCGAATAACTCTATAATTCTTTAATGAAAACCGTTATAATTTTGCATTAATCCGAGCAGATACCCAGGAGAATGATACCTATAAGAAGTATTTTATTTTTATACATGTGGAAATACCATCACAAAAAATATTTTTGAAAGACGACATAACCATGACCATGTATCCATTATGCATTGTGTTAATGTTTATGGGCAATTCCAAATTTGTTATGGTAATTGAGATTACAAGGTTGCAATTAAATTACAATTAAGACTAATTGAAAGTATCAGAATCTCCAATAAATTTCAAAATATTTAAAAGCTGATTACATTAAGACTTTAATACCTTGAGTTTTATATTATAAACAATGAAATAGAGAATAGAAAGACCTTGTATTTAACAGAAACATGTGGCCTTGCATTGTCATGGAGCAACATCACACTGTCTTCCGATGTGATGTTAGGCCACGACGCTTGTTTTGTACGGTATGTCGAAGTCAAGGTGACACAATACGCACCAGAACTGATTGAACTGAACAGACCTTTGATGTAGGATTTTGCCGCGTAACCCCACGCGGTCGATCCGTACATCATTACATTTCTCACTAATGATTTTATCATTAGCATCTTTAGCTTCAAGTCTAATTTGCTTTTTCTGCAAATTAGCGGGTAAGCCATCTTCGTTACCACCATGGCTTTTCTCCGGGCGTTCTTGATATGTTAACTCCAAGTCATTTCTTGTCGAAAGTGGCGCCCAGATACTTTACAGTATCTTGCCACGCCACGTTTTGGTCTTCTATCTCCAATTGGCGTCCTGGTCTTCTCCTTCTCTGCGTGATGTAGATAGCCTGAGTTTTGGTGATGTTCACTTTGATCTTCCAGGCTATCATCCATTCCATCGGCCTGGTCAGGTCGCTTGTGCCTTACCATTATGGCGGTGTCGTCGGCATATAGGGCTAACCGTGTGACATTCCTCTTGGGATTCCTCTTGGGAATGTCACAGGTGTATATGTTGTATAGGTGGGGCGCTAACACCGCTCTCTGTGGCACTCCAGCCTTCACCCATCTTCTCGCTGATTTGACTTCACCCATTTTCACAGAGAAACTTCTGTTTCTTAGGTATGAGTCAATCAGCTTGGTAATCCACTCAGGGATTCCTAAATCAATCATCTTGAAGATAAGCCCGTCGTGCCATACCCTGTCAAAAGCTCTTTCGACATCGAGTAGGACGATTGCCGTTCCATGTCTTCTGTTCAGTGCTTCTGCTATGTATTCAGTGACACATAGCATCTGGTCTTCCGCAGAGTGATTTTTTCTAAACCCAAATTGCTCGGGCGGAAGGATGCTGTTATCTACGAGCACCTTCTCTAATCTCTTTAGAATCACTCTTTCTACGAGCTTGCTTATTGATGGTAATAAGCTAATCGGTCTGTAGTTTTGCGGGAACTTCTGGTCCTTTCCTGGCTTCGATATCATTCCAACCGTTGCGTATTTCAAAATCATGCATAGTCGGTTCTCTCGAATTTTGTTGTCTACATCACGAACCAAATCTTCAGAAATCAGAGGTCGGCTAGGGCGTGGCTCATTATGCACATTAACCCGCCTGTCCTTGAACATTTTCACCCACTTTAGTCACCCATAGCATTATCACCGTAAACCTCATAAATCTGATGGTGAATTTCACAGAACAGACGATACTGCTGCAAATGGTGCCTAAACGCGCGCAAAACATGTTGGCAGTAGACGCGCAAGCGCACTCGCTCTCTTTCACGAACGGACCTTATTTAAAAAATACTCCAATAATGTATCCAACGATTATTCACATCATTTTAAAGGCTTACAATAAGGGCCCAAATCTAGTGGTTCGTAAGAAAAAAAATTGCAAAAAATTACTAAATTACGAGTCGAAAAGCTATGAATAGAATTAATATTTTAGGCAAATGTTTGAAAAAGCCCATTTGACAAATATTAATTTGATATTATTTAACGAATAAACTATAAATAAACTAATGAATATTGTTAAAACATTTTGTTTTAAATTAAGAATCATTAAGAATCAGTTCTGATGTATGGAACTGAAGGATGTGGCAACGTCGCAATATTGGTATAACAAAGATTATATTTTAAAATTACTATGATTACGAATTACGATTACGTTTTTTTTTTCATTGTAGCAGTCCGTGCATTTAAGTTCTATTTATAACCCAAAAATATATTCTAGTCGAATATCAGGATATGCTTTTTATTTACGGCGAACATCTCCAAAGTTCCAAAAGAGCTGGCATATTTACGAGCAATGGTACGCCGGAAGGAAGACTTTTAGAATATGGGCGGCAGCCAGAAATCAGTCCTGAAATCGAAGAACAAATTTTATATCTTGTTGAAAAGCATTCTGCCCGAAGTACTCGAAGTATTGCTCAACAAGTTGAAGTTTCCCATTGGATTGTACATCGATCACTAAAAGAGTAATTAGTATAATATATATATATAATTATATATATATATATATATATATATATATATATATATATATATATATATATATATATATATATATATATATATATATATACATACATATAACATACTACAATAAGAACGTAAAATTATGAGAAAAATTCTCGGCCCAAAACTAACAGAGGAAGGATACAGACTACATTTCAGGAAGACCATAGAGATAATGTCCAACGTAGAGCCGGACATAAGAACAAGAAGGTTGAAATTCTATGGACATATCAGTAGACTCCCAGCGACAAGACTCACCAACAAAATTCCTATATATATATATATATATATATATTATATATATATATATATATATATATATATATATATATATATATATATATATAAATATATATATATATATATATATATATATATATATATATATATATATATATATATATATATATATATACAAGGGGTCAAGTCAACAGTACCATGGATCGCACAAGTCAGAACTGATCTGGAAAAGACACAAATAGATCCGACAGAGATTGAGGACAGAGGTACGTATAGAAACAAAATACATATGTGGAACGTCGCATCAGAGAGCGAAGTTTCAGGGAGATAGGGGACAAGGTGGACTGAGGAGAGAAAGAGAATCCACGGAGAAAGGATAAGTGGTGGCGGAGAGTGGTGTGGAAGATCAGACGGAACACTCAAAAATGAGTCGGAATACTTTGCGTAATCCGACCAGGTCATACGCATCTAATAATAATATATATATATATATATATATATATATATATATATATATATATATATATATATATATATATATATATATATATATATATATATATATATATATATATATATATATATATAGATACATACATACATACATACATACATACATACATACATACATACATACACACACACACACACACACATTATAATTCACATTATGAATTTACGTACATATGAATTCGAAACTTTTTGATTTTTTAATGCTCTCCCAATTCATTCACAATAGTTCATCACCATACCCTGTTGCAAATTTTTGTTCAAAATCTTCTTCTTTATACAATTACATAGGCATGTTTAGTCATCTCCTCTTGTGAACACGATTAACAACTCAGTGCGTGATAAACAATTACAAACAAGTGATTTCATGCCTGGTCGATAATCTCCATAAACTACAAAAACCACAAGTTGAATCTGAGAAATATTCTGTTTCAGCGAACTTCGAGAAAATATTAAGTCACGAAACTGAAAAGTAGTTGCTATCGCAAAATCAAGAAATGTTTATTAAATAAATTGTTTTTAGTTGTTCGAATCACTGTTATTAAGCATTTTATTCTATTATTGTTGTTTTTTTTTGGAATTTTAAAAACATTATCATCTACTGACTATAATTTAACATAACCTATATTCTAATTGAATATAGATTGTTTAATTCTGATAAATATTAGGTGAACCCCCCTCTAAAACTGCAAAAGCAAAGTGTGAATAAGTTCCATAGTAGGAATTTTATGATTTATAAGTTTCGAAAGCAAAACAATGCTATAAATTCTGTTTAGCCTGTTGTCTTCGATAGGTTAGACAAAAATGCTTTTCTTCAACAAATTGTTGGTGGAGATGAAAAGTGGATTCTTACAGGAATCCGTATAAGAAGAAACAATGGTTAATACCAGTACAATCGCTTTTACCCACCCCAAACCAGGTGTCCATCCAAAAATAATTCTGTATAATGTTCTGAATCATAATAAAACTATAAGTGCTCAATATTATCGTGTTCAGCTTGATAAACTAAACATGGTTTTGATTCAAGAACGTCCAAGACTAATGAGCCGAAAATGTATTATTTATTTTTAAGAAAAAATCAAAGAGTTAGGCTATGAAGCATTTCCGCAGGGGTTTCGCATTTTGCAGGGGTTTCTCCTGAAGCTGCACTATTAGATTACCACCTTTTCTGATCTATAAATCATTTTCTTCGTGGAAAAACAAAATTTTAAAGAAAATATTTTAAATCACTGCTCTCAGCTGATGATTTCTGGACTGATCATAAAGTAATTAGATCTGAAATTAAATGGTCGCTACATAGAAAGCAAACATAATGGTCGCCCAAAAAAACGTAAATTACACGTGGGTAGACTGAAGGAGGAGAGGTGTCAGGAATCTCTCTAGGGTAATCTGGAAAAGCGGCATGAGTCATGTAAAGTAAAAGAGGATAAACCTATAGAAACAGTATGGGAGGATTTTGCAGTAGCTGTGAGAGATTAGTGAAAAATCGATTGGTTATGCGGTAAAAAAATACTAGGATTGGTTTAATGATAATAATACAATATTGAAAAACTACTAACTGAAAGAAGATATGCTCTCATTGAATACATAAAATTCCACTTCTTAGACAAACAAGAAAAGCATAAATAATACACCTTCCTTAAGGGGCAACTTAAGGTAAAAATCAGAGACTTCAAGAGCAACTGGTGGTTGTCAAGGGCAATAAATATATAGGAATATGCAGATAAATACGATACAAGAAACTGCTTTCGTAAAATAAATAAACTAAATATATATATATATATATATATATATATATATATATATATATATATATATATATATATATATATATATATATATATATAAATATATATATATATATATATATATATATATATATATATATATAGTATATATATATATATATATATATATATATATATATATATATAAATATATATATATATATATATATATATATATATATATATATAAATATATATATATATATATATATATATAAATATATATATATATATATATATATATATATATATATATATATATATATATATATATATATATATATATATATATATGTTGTGTTAGATTTTCTTGGACTGTGTCCAATGAGACAGCAGTAGCTGAGTGTCATCACACACCCAAACTTGAATATTATCTGCAGCAGAGAGCAATATAGAGCATGTATTAGCAACCCTAACAACCTGCGTCTCCTCCTAAATGAACACTTTTGTTGGTTGCTTGACTGGGAAGGTGCCCCACCTATCGCTTCAACTGGACTGGGCGCCATTATATACCATACCATCAAGAAGAGGGAGACCCTAACCACAGCCAACAACCCAAGTGACGATACTCAGTTACTGCTGTCTCATTGGACGCAGTCCAAGAAAATCTAACAGTACATATATACGCCATCCGACGGGAGGTCGGCGAAAAATATGGGTTGTTGGATGTGGATGCGCTCTCCCTATTCTTGATGGTATGGTATATGTCGGCGCCCTAGAGAGTCTGTCATTCAGTTGAAGGGATAGGTGGGGCTCCCTCCCGGTCAGGCAACCAACAAGAGTGTTTATATCTATATATCTATATATATATATATATATATATATATATATATATATATATATATATATATATATATATACAGGCATGGATGGAACACCGGTAAAGATATACAAAGCTGGTGGCAATATGATTATAAATAAACTTCACAAAATAATCTACCGGTGCTGGAGAAAGCAGAAAATGCTATTGGAGTTAGATCGGAGATGTTTCCTTTATACCTATTTTTAAAAAAGGCGATAGAGCTGACTGCAAGAACAATCAGGGTATATCATTACTGTCTGCTGCAGAAAAGATTCAATGATTCTGGCAAGTCATACAAAATAGACTGACTGGTATTGTCGAAGTTAAAATACTTTTCTAGTTAGCCTTTCAGCCGGCATCAGTCGAGCTCCAGACGAACGCAAGGAAAGCAGTTGGGAGGGACGTTCGGGGCCAGGCCAGGTCAACTGGCTATATATATATATATATATATATATATATATATATATATATATATATATATATATATATATATATATATATATATATATATATATATAATCTAAAGTTATAAATCTAAAAATATAAATAAATAAAAGAATAAATCTATAGTTATAAATGGCCCTAAAGTTAATAAAAATGTATTATTTGACGAGTAGGTTGTCTGGCGTTATTATTTTAACCGATGAGATGATTTTGACCTAATATTTCGGTTAAATAACGAGGTGCATTTAAACATCCTCTGATGGTTAGTGCAGGTGATCTGCTTCGGAAGTACATAGCCCATCATACCATAATTCCTGAAGTGATAGCTGTATGTCCTTGTAGTGCGAAAATTTAATTGTGCCTCTCATCCTAAAATTCTCTGACCATTTTACATTCACTTAAAAATGTAAACTCATAAAATAAAACCAATTGAGTTTCATTCCAGGTTTCATTTAATTCTATTTCGATACTATTCTAAACGTCGTTCCTTATTGTCTGCTCAAAGGGATAGCATCCTATAAAAACGATAAAACCCAACGTACCCATTCCAAGTGAAGGAAACATTCCTATCTTTAGCTGCAACAAAAACATCACGCTCATGGTACTTCGTACTCTTCCACAACTTTAATCTTCAAATATTCTTCTATCATTCAACAGCAAAATTAGCATTTTTCAATCGTATTGCTATTTTACGAAAACAAACCCGAACCCTTTCATGAAGCTCGTCTCTTTTTAAATTCAGATGATTACCTGTAACCACGTCGTACACGAACTCATGGAAATTTAACACTATCAACCACGATAATATTTCAATTCTTCTATTGGAACCTTCGGTATGAAACACTAAACTCGAAGAGATTTATCATTAAACCCCAAAATCACTTTTTTCATCTCCTCGAAGACGTTTAACGAAGAAGTTAAAAAAAGTGATTAGGATTTTTAGTAGTAAATCTCATCGAATTTACAAGAATATTGTTTAGCTTAGTAGCGCACAAAAAATACCTCACAATATGATAAAAACAAACATTTTCAAATATTTTTTTAATCGCATACAACAGGAGGGTAAACATGCAAAAGGTATGTTAGTTCTTCTATTCTTGCAAATCCAGTAAATGTATTTGCAATTTGATTTAAATATGTGTATTGATCGTTGATTTTTTTGTTCTCTTCTGTGCATAGACTTTATATATATATATATATATATATATATATATATATATATATATATATATATATATATATATATATATATATATATGCACGAAAAAGCATTTGATTCCATCTCAAAGCATGCGATAATGGATACACTGCTTAGCCAAGGTGTAGAGAGAGCCTATGTAAACCTATTAGAATCGATATATGATGGAGCTACAGCCACAATTCACCTTGATGATCTTGAAGTGGGAATTAATATAGAACGAGGTGTACGGCAGGGTGACGCAATATCGCCTATTCTTTTCTCGGCTGGCCTTGAAGAAGTATTCCGTAAACTGGATTGGGAACAGGATGGGGTAAAGATCAATGGTGCAAACTTAAACCATCTTAGATTTGCAGATGATATTATTCTCATTTCACAAGACCCAGATGAGCTGCAAAGACACATACAAGAACTGCAAAGGGCTGGCGAACCATTTGGCTTGAAAATAAACCTGAAAAATAGTCAGGTTATGTTCAATAACTTCGCTCAGGACAGAAGAATTTCAGTTTTAGGAAGGGATTTAGAGATTGTGGACAGCTTTGTATATCTTGGGCAGAGGATTTCCATGGAGGGGAATACCGCCATGGAGGTGGAACGGCGTGTTAAATGTGGCTGGCAGGCATTTGGTAGGCTCAACATAGTGTTTAAGAGCAGACTCCCACTTTGCCTGAAAAGAAAAGTATTCGATCAGTGCGTTCTACCCGTTCTGACATACGGAAGTGAAACCTGGACACTCACATCGCAATCAATTCAAAAACTTCGGGTGGCACAGAGGGGAATGGAAAGATGTATGCTTGGCATTACAAGACGAGACAGAAAGTCCTGCGCATGGATCAGGGAACAAACAAAAGTCTGTGACATCATTGGAAGAGTAAAACAGTTGAAATGGAGATGGGCAGGCCATATAGCGAGGCGATGGGACAACAGATGGACCAAGGCAATCCTGGAGTGGATACCGCTTGATCGCAAACGTCCGCGAAGAAGACCGAAAGCACGATGGACTGATGACATCGTTAAGTATATTGGACCCGAGTGGAAGAGGAAAGCCCAGGACCGTGAAGGTTGGAAGCATGCTGAAGAGGCCTTCATCCTGCAGTGGATCGATACGGGCTGATGATGATGATGATGATGATGATGATGATGATGATATATATATATATATATATATATATATATATATATATATATATATATATATATATATATATATATATATATATATATATATATATATATATCATATATATATCATTTATAATCTGTAAACTAGTGCCGGTCGTGTTGGTGCGGCGGTAAGAGCAGCGGCCCGCCGCTGTTATGCCGAATCCGCGCTGGAGCGGTAGCTGGTTCGATTCCAGCACTCGGATGGTTATTTTTCTTTCTTCTGTCCGTTTATCTTTCCTAAATGTTTGTGATTGTTTCTAGGCAAGAGTGTAAAATCCGACTACGAATTACCCCTCAGTCACGCCTGTTAAAGGCTGGGTAAGGCCGGATGCCTTCTGAGAAGTGTTCTACGTTGGTCACTCGCCAGTCGGTAGGTTTCCTGATCGACTTATGGGTAGGCACATAACCAAGGGCTTATAGCCCGAGGGGGGTGCGGGCCTGGGTTTGCCGGAAGCTGATGACCGTGGTTCGGAACCCACGTTAAGCTGTAGGTCCAGTCGCTAAATAGCCTAGTTGCTGATGCATCTCTAACCCTAACACTTTACCTTTTGTAAACTAGTAATCAAATTGAGTTGAAATATCTCGTACTAATCTTAACAATAACATTACCGAAAGGGACATCAGAAAATTACAAACAAATACTTTGTACTTGATGCTTTGTCATTAAACTCCTAGTTATAGTACACTTGAAAACATTGAAAATCACGAAGCCGTTTATTAGTTATTTGATAAAAAAAACAAATATTCAAAGTACGCTGCTATATTTGACCTTGTTCAAAGATTCATATCCAATTCATGATTTTTATATTACGTATACACGTTGTAAATTCCTTCACTAAGACTTGCTTTACTCGAATTACACTGGCCTACAAATTCAAATATTTTCTTGTACTCTTGACAAAAACTATTTATTTTATTCAAATTGACCCTAGTAGCCTCTAAAAAAATAAAACTATTTTGTTTTTTATTATGAAACTTTTAATTACAAGCAACTATAATTATTACTTTCTATCTTCCTCTTCTTCTATCACATAGAGAAAATGTTTAATGCTAAAATTGAAAATAAGAAGACTGGGGACATTTGTAACAAAGGAAATTTCGGGCTTGGTAGTGAGAGAGAGAGAGAGAGAGAGTACAAAATGTTGACACCACTTGACGCGGTTGTATAAATATATATAAATTTTTTAAATTATTATTTGTTAACTAATTTACCTATCGGAAATGATAAAGAGAACAGATGATAAGATAACAAACTACTATATTGTCAAAAGAAAAATAATAATTTTTCTTTAATTTAATTAAAAAAATCATTAAATATATATAATATAGTTTTATATAATAAAAATTAATATGTTTATTTAAATACACCCATAATACATTGTTCAAACTGACTCATTTGACTTGAGTGATTGAAAAACAAACAGTTCTGAATTTAACATCCTCAATCCCTCTATATTATCTATAAAATAGTAAATAGGAGTATATAACGTGAATTTATAACCGGGTTTCCCATAATTAGATATATGTATACAATAAGTGCTAACTGAGGCTTTTGTTTAACGTATGCAATAAGGATGACAAAAACATAAGATTCATTTATTTTTAACCTCAGATATATTTTGATTGTAGACTAGTGTATTAAACGCGCCATTAGAAAATATATCGTCATCAATCTATATATTACACAATTACTTTATGACGTCTTTAACACATAATAGATCCGGTTTATATTGCATAAACAAGTCTATACTATAGTAGGAAGTATCAACATATATGTTTTTATGTGAAAAAATGGAAAGATTCCGGAAAATCATAAATTAGAAACAATAATTATTAATTGTTTTTGTTATAGGAAATCGATATTACTAGGAATAATATACTTGGCAATTTATTTGAAATTACCAAGAGAGAAATGCTTACTTTGATAAAATATTAAGAATTATATATGGGAGGGTTAATTGAAAATAGTATAAAATGATAATCGGTTGCCCAAATAGATCGTCAATTCATCGTCAATTGATATGATTAGATTTACACGAAAAAGTACACATTCTCCGATTAAATAGGAACCAATATGTCAGACAAATGGCCTTAGCTTCTGCTGAATCTTGATTCTTTTCACATTTTCGATTACAGTTTCGCACAATCTCTGATGAATTTCATCGATAACTCATCAAATTCAGTTTGAGATCGTCAACTATTTGTGGATTAGATTGACATACAGTGTTGGCCAATAAAATAAGAGTGGTAAAAAAACTTTTAAAAACTAACTTTTCTTTTCTAATTTATTTACCATAATAAATAATATAATATGCTAATATTAACTAACCTATAGACATTTTATTTACAATCTAACCAGCGCGTTTTATTGCGGGTTATCTTCTTAAAGAATTTATTTCCTCCTAATGATTCGCACTTCACTAAAAAATAAGAGTGTATTAATTTTATTCACGTTATCGCGTACCAATTCTGATAAAATATGGACTTATTTTGTTGATACAGCAAAAATTAATCCGTTTCCCACTATATTAAAGTAAACACGAACCGTGCTAGACACTGTACTGCTGAAGAAAGGCGTCAAATTTTTCAATTAAGAAGCCAATACAAATATTATGCATGTATTACGAATGCAACCAAACGGTCACCATAAATAATTGCTAAAGTGTTGTAAATTGCCATTTGTACGCCGAAGGACTTAGGATAAGTGCCATTTGTACGTCGAAGGACTTAGTAGAGCTAAGAGTGATTATATTTCTAAGCTCTTGCTGTACCAAAATATTGACATGGCCATTATCCAGGAAACCCATATTGAAAGTGAATACCAACAATGGCCGAGGCAAAATTAAAGGTTTTCGACAAGGCTTGCAGCCACCAACCACCGTTCCTATGGAGTTGCAACCTACGTTCGCAAAGACATTGAAAACGGTGTATTATTACATTCTACAGCTAACTCAAATGTCCACCAAGTAGTTACAAAAATAGCTGACACTACCGTCGTCATTATATATAAGCCACCCCAAACATCCGTATTAGATATCTAAGCACACCCTGCAATATACATAGGCGACTTCAGTAGCCATCACACTGCTTGAAAATACCGTACAACTGATGGCAATGGTGATCGCCTTACGAACTGGGCAGACTCCCTCGGTCTTCACTTGATCTTTGATGCCAAAGAACGTAGTTCTTTCAGGTCGGGCGCGTGGAACACTGAGATAAACCCAAATCTCTGTTTTGTCTCAGAGGATACCAAAAAATACCCTATCCCAATATCAAGGAAATTCTTAGACGACTTCCCACACAGCCAACACCGCCCCCTAGTTCTCGAAACTGAAATTAAAATCCCGATAATTTATTCTACATCCAGGCCTAGGTGGAATTTTGAGAAAGCCTAATGGGATAAATTTGCTGTGCAGCTAGACAAGATCGCCAGATGGATCCCTCCTAAGAGCAGAAATTATAGCAGATTTGGAAAAGCCATTATAACAACAGCAAAAAAGTATATAATCCGTGGTTTTCGGAGGGCGTACGTCCCAGGATGGAACAAACAGTTGGAACTGCTCTATCGGGAATTCCAGAAGAGCGGAGACTCTGATATAGCAGACGAGCTCCCCTTAATCGTCTGGATACAGAGCGCTGCAAAAATGAGAAAAAACGACAGGTAAGATGGACTTCAAAAAATCTAGCAGGAAAGCCTGGAGCCTCCTGAGGAAACTAGGTAGCTCTAACCCACCCGCTCGTTACTCACCGGAAGTATTAGCGGACCAAATCACTGCACGAGCTATAGCTTTCTATAAAGTCACGAGTACAGAACGCAGACATTAATAAACAACTGACAATCCGCCGACAAACAACTGCAGTCCACCCTGATTACTCCAGACCATTCACCGCGGAAGAGTTAGATAAAGCACTAGTAGACTCCAAATCTGGCAAGGCTCCTGGTTTCGATGGAATTCACTTCGAATTCCTCAAAAACTGCGGGAAACACACAAGAATGTGGTTAAGTAAATTTTGCTCCGACATCCTACTAACAGGACATATTCTAGTAGAGCTCAATAAATTCAAAATAATCATAGTCCCGAAACCAAAAAAACCCAAGAACTTGCCTAAGAGCTACCTCCCGACAGCTCTATTAAGTTCATACTACAAACTTCTAGAGAAATTGTTACTGAACCAACTGGGCCCACTGGTACTAGAACATACTCTTGTTGAACAGGCTGGATTCAGGCCCCATTACAGCTGTGGTGACCAGGTACACAGCTTAACAACGCATATTGAGGCAGGGTTTCAAGAACGGTTGAAGACTGCTGTGGTGTATGTTGACTTGACTGCAGCATATGCAGCATATGACTGCAGCGCTCTGCTACAGGCCCTTCCAAGGAATAACAGAAAAGAGCAAGAGCAAAATGAGACACCTAAATAACGGGCTTTCTCAAGGGTCGGTACTCGCACCTATCCTGTTTAATCTGTATATTTTAGACGTGCCACATACAACGTAAACAAAATTTGGATATGTTGACGACTTAGCTCTTGCTATCCACACTAAAACCATAGAAGCTAGTAACATATTATCAGAAGACCTGGCTGCATTGAATGCAGAAAATATTTCGTAACTGGAGACTAATTCCAAACATGAATAAAATTGATGTGGCGTGTTTCCACCTCAATAACAAACAAGCACGCCTGGAGCCCCAAGTATACTTTAATAACGGACCCCCTACGTTACAATCCCTATTCAAAATACCTAGGAGTAACAATGGATCGATATAGAAAACATCTGGAGATTATCGCAACTAAAATAAACACCAGAAATTATATAATGCAGAAACTTTGTGATACCATGTGGGGCGCAAACGCATATACCCTTAAAACATCAGCTATTAACGTGGTCTACTCGGTTGCTGAATACTGTGCCCCAGTCTGGCTAAACAGCTGCCATGTAAAGATGATTGACACCAAATTAAACGAGACATGAGAATAATCACCGGCTGCTTAAGAAGCACACCTCTAGCTTCGCTCCCTACTCTAAGTAATATTGCTCCTCCCGCTATCCGTAGGTAGGAAAGACTAGTCAGGGAAAACAATAAAATACTATCAAATTTCCATCTCCCAATATACAATGACTTACCTGTGTCGGCCTGCGGAGACTGAAGTCTAGATCCCCTGCTTTTAAAACCAACTCTCAGCGGTGAGAACAGTCGAAAAGTTCTCGCTTTTGCGTCAGTTCAGTTTTGTCCGCATGTGCACGTGTTTAGTGAGTACGAGGGTTGTTATTTATATATCCATAATAACAAATAAAAACATACATTTATGCATATGTATTTATTGCATATGTTTGAACCAATTTTCATAGCACTTTTTCCATTCCGATTGAGGTATCTCCAAAACATGCATTTTGAACACAACACCAGCTTCTTCTGTCGTCGAAAATCGTTGACCACGTAGTTTAATCTTCACGGACGGGAACAACAAAAAGGAATCATTGGGTGTCAAACGGCGACTGTACTGTACTGAAATTCGAAGTTTTGACCAGTCAAATATTGAGTTATTTGGTCCAATGTGTGAGAGCTCACGTTGTCATGGTGGAGAATGATCCTGCGTCGCTGGTTGTTTTGTTAAATTTATTTGCACTAATCGACACAAACCTTTTTGAGGGATTGCCAAAATTGCACAAATCTTTTTCACGTCTATATGTTCATGTAAAATCTTGTGTATTTTTGTAGCGCTAATGCCCAGGGATGCCTGAATTTCACAATATGTCACATGACGATCTTACTTTATCAGTTCGCTCCCAGTAGCGATGTTTTCTGTCACAACAACCGATTTTCGACGACCTTCTTTAAATTCGTCCGTGAACGGACGATGTCAACGATTCAATTTACTAAATTAATGATATACAGTGGTTTTAGATGGTGCTTCATCGCAAAAAGTCGAAGTGAGTTGATCGATGCACTGTTGTTGAGATAATCCACGTCGAAAGTCGTAGAAAATCATCGCATGAAAATTCTCACGAGCTAATTCCATTTTTTGACTGAGATGAAATTTTCAAGTCACTAAACAACACAAATAGCATCCGTATGACAAAAAGTTCTGAGTACGTGTACAGTCAACAATGTCAAACTTTACGATGTATATGTCAGATGGCGCCTAGCTATTGCATTGTTGCCAATTCCGGATACATAAATAGCAACCCTCGTATTCCCTTATGATAACTTCTCGAAATATTTAATTGCTAACAATATTCTCACATGACCTTGTTCCTCGTTTTTTCTCACGATGTTCATCGATTACCTATCCCGTTGCTATCGGTCTTCGGATAGTTGACATTTGGTACAGTTATTCGACCAAAAAAAAGTTTTCGAACCATCTCCACAAAATTTGCATCTAATTTGTAACTAATATGGCGCACATTGTACTCTTATATAGTTTTTTTATCAGCTTACGTTATTTTTAACAGCGTCTAATATCTAAGCCATTTAACCACTACGGGTGAGAAATATGTAATTATTCATCTTATAGAATTACACATAATCTTAAATTTCTGCGAATCTACACATCGTATTTCCGGTTTTTTCTTTAAACATATCCTAGATGTAATTCATGTATGAAAAAATCAACATAGCGTATTTACATCTGATTCATCAATTTAGTTTTATGCATAATACCTTAAATGCTTTGAGCGATGTATGTTTTAATAAAAGAATATGTATATTTTAATGTTTGTATAATGGCCGTTACGTATCTTATCATACAGTTTATCTAAGTTTTCATAAGTTTTAATTAAAAAAATATTCCTTGGTAGTTCAGAATGATGAAAACGGTCACAAACGTTTTTAAAGCTGGAGTCAAAGTCTGCCTGTCTGAAATCGGATCGAAACGCTTTCCTTTCATCAAAATTCTCAGTTTTGCGAATAGTCGAAAGTCGTACGGAGGCAAATCGAGTCAATATAGGGGACGGTCGGACACCATGTTGTCACCTGGTCAATAAATCGCATACCATTCTGATTTTTGGCGCGTTCCTTTGTTTGCACATGCCATTTTTCCATTAAAATACAACGTACAATGGATTAAGGAACACTATTGAACTACTCGGTGAGCATCATTCATATAATGATGATTCAAACTGTTCAAACTATTATTGATCAAAATACTCGTGAATTGTTTCCAATCTCTGCCATCACAAAATTTTAAAAGCTATACTATAAACAGTTTTAATCATTTCACATATTTCTTTACCACTTTTATCCAACAAACTTAGCGTTGGTACGTTGCTACGTTACTTTAGTATTGTTTGGTGCACAGATGTCCAAAACTTATATCGAAAGAGACTGTTCCCAAACAAAATTCTAAGTTGATGGCATTGGAAGCCCTTCCCAGTTGTCCCAGAAGGAACCAATATTTTATTCCATAACTAGGGTAGAAGGACTGGTATTTGCTTAATTAATAGTTTTTCGCCCAGACCGCCTGATGAAAGGATGAATGTCTCTCACTTCTTACTGTCAGTAAAGTCATCAAGAGTACGGAGTATGGCTGTTTTCGCTATCTATGATATTGAATTGAAGAGATTAATTAGCCTGGATCTAAAAAGAACTGCTATCAATTTTCATTAGAACCATGGATATGTCAGCGCGATTCCGTGAAAATGATTGCAGTCTGAAGATCGAGTTTACAATATTTGAGATTACCGTGACGTGGGTATTCAGAAATGTATTACCTGAACATGGTATCTGGAACCTTTCTGGAGGTGAGACTTTTTTTTTGATAACTTGAATTGACTTTGAAGATATGAGGTGTTTCAGCAGAAAATTAAATCATGGAGGTTCATTAAATCTAACTGCTGCCTGACTGACATTCACTTGACTGATTGTTCTCATTCCGTGATACTTGCACTGCAAATCAAAATGTGTGAAATTTACACACTTACACGTGTTTTTCTTGTTGTTTTGTACACACAAAAAGGCGTGTTAAATTCGTAACAAGTGTTATAATACTAAACTTGAAGAGAGTTACCACTAAACACCAAAACACTTTCTTGAACTGCTCGACGCACGTTTTGCTAACCATGTTAGCATCATCAGAAGATGATTTAATCTAATTCTAAAACTAAACTATGTTCTATTTATATGAAAACCATACCCAACGAAGCGTGCAAAAATCATGAACCGTGAAGTACTAAGCCTTACATTAATAATTGAAAAAATTGGCTGAAAGGAATCGGTCCTTCCTCGGTTCACGATTTTCTTACATTTTTCTATTTGAATGCTTTCATATGCATCTAAAGCCCTATTATTATTAACACTTTTAATTAGTCTTAAATTACTAATATCTATACTGCGGTCATGTTCGATTGCATGTTGGGCAACACAAGATTTTTCATTTCTTCCATATCTAATGTGGGCAATATGTTCTTTATATCTTGTCAATATGGACCTTTTTGTTTGCCCAATATATCTTCGATCACAGTCTTGACAACTAATTCCGTAAATCCCCGACTTTTCATGCTGCTCTACTTTATCCTTTGGATTACCCAGAACTTCTCTTAATTTATTATATGGTTTGTACACAACCTTAATGTCCACTTTTTTCAATATTTTGTCTAGTCCTCTTGTCAACTGGGCATCAAATGGTATTACCATGAATTTCTTTGGGTTCTGATCCTTTTGAAAAGTCGAAGATTCTTTCAATAATTTTCTGAACTTATGTTTTCTAATTAGTTTATCTACAATGTTCTTATTATAACCATTCACTTCAGATACCTTCCTAATTAATTTTAATTATTTGTTATAATTATCTTTATTTAAAGGAAAATTAATTAATCTATTTACTATTATTTATTAAAATTATATGGTAGACGTATAAGAGAAGCCGCTGTTCGACATAATCCACGGCATTCTACTCATCATCATGCAGTTTCAGTGAACATTTCGGGCATAAGCTTACAATGTATTTTGCATCAAGATTTCAAGTTCCGCCCATGTAAAATCCAGGTAGTATTTGCTTTAACATCAAGATCACGTTAACCGCATATATTTTTGTCGTCGATTCAGGTGTTATTTTGATTAAAATGAAAACATTATTCACAATTTGATTTAATGTCTGATGAAGAATATTTTCACCTTGCACATTCCCTTCGAACAAACAAAATTTTCGATATTAGTCTCATGAAAATCCTCGCCAACTATACAAGAAACCTTAACAAAGTTCATCTAACCCAAGTCGTCATAGCAGTAGAAATAGTTATATCAAATCGTCGAAACGACTTGGTATGAGCCCGTGGCATTTTAGCATTATTAACAGAACCACAAAAATGCTCATTAGCTTAACAGCATATGAAAAATAAATTATAGAAACTACAGTTTTTAAACTGTAGAGTTTGCCACATATATAACACATACGAAAACGTAAAAGTAAACAAGCAAAAACTTTAAATTTTTATCAGTTTTGTCTTATATGTTCAAGATGTATTACATAGTGGCTATATTTTTATTTTGTTTATTTATTATATATTAGTAACTGTAGTATCAATAAATTACAGTAATAGCATTTTATATATAAACGAATCAAAAAATTAGTACTAACTAGCAATACACATATATTGAACTGTTGAATTCTTAGCATGACTCAAGAAAATACATCTTAAAACAACTGGTCTGCGACAACGTCATTATACTTTTATTGAGATATTTACTTCCTTAGTCATCCTAAACGATAATCGAAGAATACATTAATTCACAAACAAGAAAACTATCTACTAGGTTGCCTACCAAAGCTAGGCAGAACAGGTTTCTATATATATATATATATATATATATATATATATATATATATATATATATATATATATATATATATATACAGGGTGTAAGGGAAAATACTTTCGTAAACTTAACCAACAACTTTACATCATTTTGAACAAAATGTTTCCTTAAAATATGTATCTAAAACGCAACCCTTTCTGCGGAAAAGAGGTCAAAACTTTTCAGAACAGACAAAAATTTTCTTTGTTTCATTGGCCTTTTAAGGTATTATTTGAAAATAAAATGTGATATTTTATAGCCATTTATTCCATATGTTTCACCATAAATTTGGTTTGTTTTGTTACTAGCATCAATTTTTTATGTGATAACACGTTTTAAACGGTTCACGTCACAATGGGAAACAGATGATTACTTTTTTATTAAATTAACTGTTCAAAATGTCCACCATCCCATTCCTCGTGAAAGAAGCACCATAGGTTGATAAACTATTGAAAAAAAGCTACATCCTTTAGTACCTAGCCAATCATAACATTTTTGCCTGTGTGAAAAACCAGCAAATAACAGTGCTTGTACCCTTTGTACATGATAAGGTTTCAATTCAATGAAAAATTTCAATTTGTTCGAGTTCGAGTTTTTCTAGTAGAATCCTGTTCAACAAGATGTAAAATGTATTCTTCTACTTTGGGACCGATTTCACGCCTCCCACATTCTTGCACTTTTGGAACTACACTACCCGTATATAAAAGTCTTTGAGAAACTTTGGATCCAACTTTTTATCCAAATTTATTGGATAAAGATTTGCAGAGCTTGACGTGGCCTTTCTGATTGTCGTTGCCCGTATATACGCCTAGACTCTTTGAAGTTTTGGAGAGCATATCGTGATATTTGTGTATAGAATATATTTTAGGTTTAGATCGAACTTTAATGCACGCACTTACATACACTGAAAAAATTTTTGTCGACGATGTTGATGTTGGTTGATATGGTACATCAATTGTTAGTTGCTGTGTAGCGTGAAAAAATAATTTTAACAATGTGCATTAGTTTATTTGTAATTTATTCGTTAAGTAATATCCAATTAATATTTCCAAATATGCTTTACTCTTATGGTATCCGTTATTTCCCAAATTGACTTTTTTCACTTGGGTTTGCTCTAAATCATTTCTTTATAGCCGAAATTAAATTAATTTTGAAAAAAAAATCCGTTTAACCCTGCCTTAATGACGATAATTTCCCCATTCATTTAACATGGGATTTTTGCACTTTTTAGTTTTTTTCCGGTCTTATTATATTGATTATCTTACTAAACATTCTTAATTCTGCTTCTGTTGTGATCCTTTAGGTGGACAAATTTATAATGGAGTCAAAAATTTATTTGATAAGTTTTCCGAAGTTTAAAATTTATTTATACCGTTTTTCACAATAATTATTTTACATTTTCAAATTTTCTATCCGATGCTTTTTATTCATTTAAATGTTTAAAAAGTTGATATTTTATCTCAATTTACATATTATACCGGAACACCATCTATTAGACAACTTCTTAAAAAAAAATATCAAATACATTTTTGACTCCAATATACAGATTTATCCATCCAAAAAGATCACAACAGAATTTGATTCGAGAATATTTAGTAAGCGACAATAAATAAATATATAAAAAGGGCAAAAATCCCATGTTAAATGAATAGGAAAAGCATCGTTATTTAGGTGGGATTAAACGGCACCGGAATTTTTGTTCTTTTTCAAAATCGAAAACAATTTTAATATAATATATAGCGCAAGATCTAAGAATTTAGACCCCCCATTTTATATATTTAGAAATATATAAAATGTATATAATGCTATAGGTTGATTAGCTTACCCAATCAATATTGTGGGTTTATGCGTTTGACAATGCTCGAAGAGAAGTAAATAAAATGTAAATTAACATCAATATAAAAAAATATTTACAAAAAGAAAATAAGGCACAAACTGGTAAAGACAAATTTTGCTCAAAATAAGATTTGCCATATATTTACTAAATAATACTTGTTTTAATTTTATTTTTAAATGGATATTTTTGGGCTGGACACAATTTTTTATTTGTGTGGACAAATTCACAATATTATTTTCACAGTTAAATAAGCTTAGTCGGCGGATAATTTTTTTATAGATTGCTGACATTGGGAATTTCATTTCTCAAATCCGATTGTTCAATTGTGTTAAAAATTAATGACAGGAACTTCTCTTAATGTTTATTAGGTGTTCTTAACTTCTCTAGATAATGTTTATTAGGTGTTCTTTACCACTAACAAAAATGCATCCATGATTCAATGTTTTTCCGTAAAACGGAGAAATTCTTGCAGTTAAAAAAATATATATTGAAAAAAATAAAATAAAAAACAACTTATCGGTCGGAAATAATGGATTCTTCTCTTTATCATCAATAAGAAACGTTCAATCACTTTCCTCTTAGTGTAAAAAAATAAAAAATTCCCATTGTAGTTTTCACTATACTCTTTAGAGCCTCTAAATGCAAGAGCATTTTTGCGAGCATCATAGTTATGTCAATGAGCCTCTCCAAAACCGAATTCCAAAGTATCATCTAATCTTTTGTCTCTTACCACTGATGAAAAGTTATACAGGCCAAAATATGCTGTTCAGATTTGACGTGTGTTGTTTTTTTTTAGATAAACCCTGCTAATTTTTAATGCCAGTGACCCATACACTTTTTTAGTTATTTTTTTTATTAAACAGCCAACATGTTAAACAATACACGCAGTCCAGTATTTGTGGGTATATTGTGGGTTAGTCACTTATTAGGTAATAACTGTCCTCCGACTGTAACTTTTTTATAGTTAACAGTGGAAAATTACCTATTCTTGTCATCTTCCTGTTTTAACAAGAACTAGTTTAAGTTTATCGGACAGTTATCGAAATCAGCCTTATCAATTGGATTTTGCCATCAACAATTAAGTAATTAATTTATAATCGTCAAATTCATTTTGAATTGATAAAGATGAAGGGAATCATTCGAGGAAGATGAATCATTCGAGATTATCAGTTGTATTTTTTAATCGCAATTTGTCTTGATCCATATGAACATCACTGGAATAATTGGTGTCAGTAATTAATTCTCTTGTTGCTTCATGTTTGCTATAACCAGGAGAGACAACAGAAGTATTTTGACAAAAGCTTAGATCGATTTCCCAATAATTTTACTGACGATATCTGAAATTTACAATACAAGGGGTGGTATAACATAAAACTTGTGACTTGTACTTCTGAATACTAGTTGAATTAATTTGAAATTATTATTTTTGGAAGTATTAAATACTCGAACATTGATATCAACAATTATCAAAACTATTATTTGTAGATACATTTGTAGCATTTGCAATATATTTCTGGCCTCAGCGGTTTATAACTACAAAACTAGTTATTTGTTTGTTAAATTTGGCAGTTTGTTTTTTTTATCTAGTTTTCTTTTTATTTCTTTTTGCTGCACCACCCATAACTATCAGTTTAGGTTTACGATCCATTATTTAAAGATATACAAAAAGTAAAAAGCGCTTCGTCACTAAAGAGGAAGTATACCGTGGAACAAAAAAAGTGTAACTTTAAACAAACTGGGAGCATATGTAGAATGCGTTTGGGATGCATTGCCACAAGAAGACAAATAATTAAATTCCGTTCCCTCCCAGAATTACATAACATTAAAATAACTGTGGAGGATCGATATACTCATATATATTTATTCAACTCTATTTCTTTTGTGATTTGTTATTTTTTTTTATAATTTGTAGTTCGTTTTCCATCTTGATATGGTTATTTCAAGTTTGATAACCTTTTCCTAACCTTATCTAACATGTCTATTCATTTTTTGTAATCAGCTTTCATTATATTGTCGTTTTGTCGTACTAGTTTTTCATTTCTCTTCTATTTTCCTTAAAATTTAAAACATTATCATTATTTATATTTGGTTTCTTAGTTTTCTTGTTGTTTCTGACATTTTCATATATTCGTCATCAAACCAGCCCTTCCTTTTTGTTCTCATGTATGTATCTTTTATCTACAGTGTAGGTTTGTGTAATATTTTCAGTTAATTTATATCGTAGAAAGCTCGAATCATTTTGTTTTTTTCAAATTTCTTCTCCACTCCACAAAAGACATTCATGTGATTTCAGATGTATGCATTCAGATGATTTCATACCTTTTATACTATAAATTAAATCCATATGATTTTTTATATTAATACATTGGTCTTTTGGTATATTTCGTTTCTTTTTGTTAAAAAGCTTTCAATTTTTATATTGGAACCTTCAATTTGAACAACTAAGCACTAAATCAATACTCGACGCGCGTTTTGCTAAACATGTTAGCATCATCAGGAAATGATTCAATCAAATTCTCAAACTATGTTATATTTATATGACAACCTTACCCAATGAAGCGTGTAAAAATCATGAATCGTTAAGTTGACGAAGCTTTATCCTAATAATTCAAAAAGTTGGCTGAAAGGAATAGGTCCTTTGTTATTTAGTGGTAACTCTTCGAGTTTAATTAAACTTTATTAGACCTTTGATACATTTTAACGTTCATTAACTAATGAACGTTAGGATATATATATATATATATATATATATATATATATATATATATATATATATATATATATATATATATATATATATATATATATATCATCATCATCATCAGTATCGATCCACTGCAGGATGAAGGTCTCTTCAGCATGCTTCCAACCTTCACGGTCCTGGGCTTTCCTCTGCCACTCGGGTCCAATATACTTAACGATGTCATCAGTCCATCGTGCTTTCGGTCTTCTTCGCGGACGTTTGCGATCAAGCGGTATCCACTCCAGGATTGCCTTGGTCCATCTGTTGTCCCATCGCCTCGCTATATGGCCTGCCCATCTCCATTTCAACTGTTTTACTCTTCCAATGATGTCACAGACTTTTGTTTGTTCCCTGATCCATGCGCAGGACTTTCTGTCTCGTCTTGTAATGCCAAGCATACATCTTTCCATTCCCCTCTGTGCCACCCGAAGTTTTTGAATTGATTGCGATGTGAGTGTCCAGGTTTCACTTCCGTATGTCATAACGGGTAGAACGCACTAATCGAATACTTTTCTTTTCAGGCAAAGTGGGAGTCTGCTCTTAAACACTATGTTGAGCCTACCAAATGCCTGCCAGCCACATTTAACACGCCGTTCCACCTCCATGGCGGTATTCCCCTCCATGGAAATCCTCTGCCCAAGATATACAAAGCTGTCCACAATCTCTAAATCCCTTCCTAAAACTGAAATTCTTCTGTCCTGAGCGAAGTTATTGAACATAACCTGACTCTTTTTCAGGTTTATTTTCAAGCCAAATGGTTCGCCAGCCCTTTGCAGTTCTTGTATGCGTCTTTGCAGCTCCTCTGGGTCTTGTGAAATGAGAATAATATCATCTGCAAATCTAAGATGGTTTAAGTTTGCACCATTGATCTTTACCCCATCCTGTTCCCAATCCAGTTTACGGAATACTTCTTCAAGGCCAGCCGAGAAAAGAATTGGCGATATTGCGTCACCCTGCCGTACACCTCGTTCTATATTAATTCCCACTTCAAGATCATCAAGGTGAATTGTGGCTGTAGCTCCATCATATATCGATTCTAATAGGTTTACATAGGCTCTCTCTACACCTTGGCTAAGCAGTGCATCCATTATCGCATGCTTTGAGATGGAATCAAATGCTTTTTCGTAGTCGATAAAAGCCAAGCACAGTGGCATGGTGTATTCGTTGTGCCTTTCTATGACCTGCTGTACAACCTGGATGTGATCCATTGTACTGAATCCACTTCTGAATCCTGCTTGTTCTCTTGGTTGTGCGTCATTCAGTTTTTTTAATATTCTTTTAGAAATTATCTTAGTGAAAACTTTGTACATCACTGATAGGAGGCTTATTGGACGGTAGTTATTTAAATCTTCCTGTGCTCCTTTTTTATGTAAAAGGATCACTTCTGCATTTTTCCATAAGTCAGGTACTTTTTGTTCTTTGAGGCATTTTGAGTATAATTTTGCCAGTGTTTTATGTAACGTCCGACCACCAGCTTTTAGCATTTCGACAGTTACACTATCCTTTCCTGGAGCCTTGCCGTTCTTCATCAATTCTATAGCATTTGTTACTTCCTCCACTAGGATATCTGGTATTATATATTGTTCTTCCGTGGGTATTGCTGTCCCTGACTGGCTCTGATCTTCATACAACTGGGAATAAAACCTTCTGACAATCTCTAACATTTGGGTACGCGTCCTGCACACT
>JARFXV010002222.1:0-155000 GCA_031761425.1 Cosmopolites sordidus
AAGACGTTTGTTGTTACATATATATATATATATATATATATAATATATATATATATATATATATATATATATATATATATATACATATATATATATATATACATATATATATATATATATATATATATATATATATATATATATATATATATATATATATATATATATATATATATATATATATATATATATATATATATATATATATATATATATACATATACATATATATACATATATATACATATACATATATATACATATATATATATATATATATATATATATATATATATATATATATATATATATATATATATATATATATATACATATATATATATACATATATATATATATATATATATATATATATATATATATATATATATATATATATATATATATATATATATATATATATATAGATGGCTAACTATCGAATCAAACGTCCACCTCCCGCCTCACCTTCACCCCTCAACCCATCCACAACTATACCTATGTCACGCGTCTACTACGTCCTTTTCTAGTTGTGAACCCTGGGGAATAGGCAGATTGAGACCTCGGAGCAAATCAACTAGATTCTCTTGATAATGGCTTCAAAGTAGAAGCCGAAACGTCGATATTTTACAAATCTAAAATGCGGCTCTACTCGAGAACCCAGTAATTTTAACTTTACCGACTGCGGAAGCCTTTCCGAACATTTTGTTTGCCTCTACGGGGAGGAAATAATTTCACATACCAAACATTTTAATACCCTTCTCATTCGCAAATTCCGACTTCTTTGCGACTTACCTTTTTTTAAATCCTGTCGAGACAACAACGTCATTCCAAAATATTTACAGTTTACAGTTATAACATCACAACAATCACAGTTTACAGTTTACAGTTTACAGTTATAACATCACAACAAATTTCATTCACAATACAAGACGTTTGTTGGATAAAACAAATTCCGAGTAATGTCCGAATGATTGTGGCGTGTTCATATATTTTTTTTTTCCTTTATTTGGCTTTTTTTTAAATATATTTACTTTCACTCATTACTTTATATATTACAAATTAATATAATTTATTTTTTAGTTTAGTTTTGAAAACGGGGGGAAAGAATCACTGAGAAATTTGTCTCCGTTTGGTTTTTTTGTTTTTACCCAATAATTCTTTCTTTAAATAAGAACAGGTATTTTTGATATTTTTTGAGTTTTAGATAGTGACGAAAAACCCAAATAAAGGAAAAAAACAAATTGCGATTTGTACAGTACATTTGACACTCTACAAAGCTTCAACATCCACCCCATATTATAGGATACTTTCGACCGACTTTCCACCCACAAAGCCCAACACATCACCCAACAAAAAACTGACATCCAAAAAGAAAAACTTATACGCCTTATTAAATCTAACACCTGCATCGACCAATTTTGTACACAATTTTTCGAATACCATATTAGCGATTTAGCTCATAGAGCCTTATCTCTACAACCGCTCGTAGAAAAATCAACGTCCTGTATCAAAAATTCCTCTCATTTCATTGAGCTTCTTCAAAGGCACATTATATTCGAACGTGACATTCTTGTTTCGATATTTCTCGTTATTTACAAACATCGCCCTTCCAGAAACCGTAGACATTCTGAAAAATAAGCATCACATATCAACGGATATCCTTAGTCTCATTCAACATTGCATGTCTAATACATATTTTATCTTCAAAAATACAATTTTAATACAGATTCGTGGAGTTCCTATGGGCTCCTCTCTTTCTCCGGTCATAGGCAATATTTTTTATGGAACATTTTGAAACTCAAGCCATTAATAGCAGCAGTCCGTTGAAACCTACATGCTGGTTGACATATGTAGATGACACCTTCGTCATTTGGCCACATGGAAGAGAATTTATATTTATTCATTTCGACTTTCAGCAGTATACATCCGTAGGTTCACTTTACACTGGAGACTGAAAACAATTCTTCCCTACCTTTTTTGACGTTCTAATAACAAAAAGACCAAATCAAAGACCAAACCAAAATCAAAATCAAATTGTCAAAACTTTAGTCACAAGATTTTGATCAAGATTGTCGGACAAGAAACATAGGTAAATATAATTTTATTCCCTATAAATAGCACTAATTCAAAACGGTTATAACATGCGTCAAATAAAAATACATATTGATAAAGTTCAGGCAACAAGACATATCCACCAATCCACTAGAAAATTGTCCCAAAACCCCAAAGTTTTTCTGCCATACATCAAGGGAGTTACCGAAAAATTTACCACGTATTCAAATCCTGTAATATCGAAAAGATATTTACAACAGAAAGGAATATATTCAATTTCCTTAGACTAGTGAAAGATAATATTCCCAAGTCATGGTATCTATGGGGTTCCTTGTTCTGGCTGTCCCCAATCGTCTATCGGCCAATCCAACAGACGTATACAAAATCGCATTAATCGCCGTTCGAAAATCGGATCTCTCCTCAGCTCTAGCAGAACATCATATCCAAAAACGGTCACAAAATAGATTTCGACAAAGCCAAAGTAATCGCACCTATATATTCCTACAAACCCCGCATAATTCGTAGTAGTTGAGATCGAAAAACGCCCAGACTTACTAAATAAGAGAGACGATGGTCTTAGAGTTCCAAATACATGGATAACTCTCATTTCCAAATTGCTCTTTCAAAACCCTTTCAATCAAACGTCCACCTCAAGTCTCACCCTCACCCCTCAACCTAGCGCCCCACCCACAACCTTACCTATTAATGAAGAGGTCGCTCCGACCACGTTTTTTCTAATTGTGAACCCTGAGGAGTAGGCAGATATGACCTCGAGGCAACTCAACTAAATTCTCTTGATAATCCTGCTTCTTGATAAGCTTCAAAGTGGAAGCCGAAATGTCGAGATTTTACAAATATAAAACGCGTTATATATACATATATATATATATATATATATATATATATATATATATATATATATATATATATATATATATATATATATATATAAATTCTCTTGATAATCCTGCTTCTTGATAAGCTTCAAAGTGGAAGCCGAAATGTCGAGATTTTACAAATATAAAACGCGTTATATATACATATATATATATATATATATATATATATATATATATATATATATATATATATATATATATATATATACCATGCGATTCCGTTATACTTGAGGTTACTTTGGCCTTGTCGAAATCTATTTTGTAACCCGTTTGGATATGAAGTTCTGCTATAGTTATGGAGAAACCCGATTTTCGGACGGCGAGAGAATGCTCGCTTAATAGTAGTCCACTTCGTTATTTCACATTTGAACAGTATACATCCCCAGGTCCAATTTACAATGAGACTGTATATATATATATAATAAAATAAACCTGACAAAGAGTTATGTCATATTATTAGGATAGAGTTAGGTCATTAGATTACAATCTGTGGATTACTACATATACCTTGGGCCCTCCAAACAAACTCCCATTTTATATAAAGAGAAAAGTCTTTGATCAGTTCGTCCTGCTCATCATGACATACAGAGCAAAATCAGTTAAAAAATTTCGGTTAACACAGAGGGGAATGGTAAGGTGTATGCTTGGCATTACAAAGCGGGACAAAAATAACTACACGTGGATCAGAGAACAAACGAAAGTATGTGACCTCATTGGAAGAGTTGAAATGGAGGTGGGCAGGTCATATAGCGAGACGATGTGACGATAGATGGACCAGGGCAATCCTGAGGTGAATACCACTTGATCATTAACGTTTACGCAGAAAACCGAGAACATGATGAGCTAATTTCATTATCGGCCGAATGGCCGAGGAGAACTCAGGACCTCACGATTTGAAAGCATATTGAAGAGGCCTTCATCCTGCATTCACCTCCCAATTTTTCCTGTCCAGTCTAACCAATGTTCAGTCTAACTAGATCACCCTTCAATGCAGCTACCCACTTTTTTCTTAGTCGTCTTCTTTTCTTTTTTGGTAGTTATGCCTTATTTCAGTACTTTTTGGCATCCTATATTTCCTGGATATTCTTTCTTTCCCAGATTTCTAGCTTCAGTTTATCAGATTTAATAATTATTCCTAGCTCGCTGCCGCGTTATACTACTGATCTGATCACTGTTTCGTACAGTCCTTATCAGGCCTCATTGACGCTTACTTTGATTTTAGAATTTTACTCATTTATTTCCTATGACCATTTTTAACACTGAAAATATATGTGTATATAAAAGATTGTTAAAATCTGGTGCACAAATCTTTTGGAATGGTAATGATGGAATATTGATAAAATATAAGGAAAACTTAGTTTTTAGTTATTTATTCTAACCGTTATTTAATATTTTTAGTTCTACTACTTTTTCTAACCACCTATAAAATGTTTTTAATATAATATATTTTAATTTTACAAGGAAAAGCAAGTAAAATGAAATATATTTTTTAAAAATTCAATGTATTCTTTAAAATGTTTTCTGCCTAAATTCCAAAGGGATCTTCCTCCCCGCATACACCCACTTTCATTAAACCCTCCATTATTCCAACATAACAAGAAAACAAGCTCCAACCAAAGAAAAAAACTTAATTGATACGAAACTAATTTAAAGTTGTCTAGAACCTCCGGTCCCCCCTTCGTTCCGCCCGTCAAAACCCCACATTCTCGTCTACCTCTTTGTGATACCCTGCCGACGTACCAAAAACAACCCTCCCCATCCTCGTCTAAAAAAATTCAAGTGTTTAATAACGTAAAAGGCGGCGGCTGTTGAATGAAATGGGACAGGACGAAGAAAAACTCCTGCTAAAGCACTTATTTACAAAATGTCTGCTTCATTTCGCTGTTATCTGGTTCGGTCTGGGGGTTGCTATGGAATCCCGATCCTGCAGAGAGGGGTGCGCGCTCCGTGCTCTGACCCCCGGTAAAGATTGTGTTTGGGGCTCCTGTTTTTGCTGTGCGTTCGGGGGGAGAATTCGATTGTTCGTTTTCCATTGAGTGTTGTCCTGTGCCTTTTTTGTCCTACCCGTGTTTTTTGAGCACTTTTCTGATCTTTTCCCTACTCTATTTGTCTTGTAATTTTAATCTGATCGACACGTACTCGTTCTGCAATTATGTAGTTTCGCATGGATAATTTAACATGTGTATAGGTGTCAGCTGTCAAATATAAACTTCAAATAGTTTAAATCTGCTATTGGAACCTTTATTGGAGAACACTATATTCAAAGAGAGTTACCACTAAGCAGCTGGCCTTTAAATTATTAATCAGGAAATTAAATCATGAATCATGAAATTAAATCATTAATCAGGCCATTAAACTATTAATCCGGAGATTAATTTATTAATCAGACCATTAAATTATTATTTAGGAGATTAAATCATTAGTCAGGCCACTAAATTATTAATCAGGGGTTAAATCTTCAATCAGGCGATTAAATCATCAATCAGGCTATTAAATTATTAATCAGCAGATTGAATCATTAATCATGATATTAAATCATTACTCAGGCCATTAAATTATTAATTATGATATTAAATAATTAATCAGGTCATTAAATTATTAATCGGGAGATTAAATCAATAATAAAGAGATTAAATCACAAAGCAGGAGATTAAATCATTAATCAAGAGACTAAATCATTAATCCGGAAATCAAATCATTAATCAGGAGATTACATCATTAATCAGGAGATTAAATCATTAATCAGGAGCTTAAATCATTAATCAGGCCATTAAATTATTAATGGGGAGATTAAATCAATACTAAGTAGATTAAATCAATAATCAGGAGATTACATCATTAATTAGGAGATTAACTTATTAATCAGGAGCTTAAATCATTAATCAGGAGATTAAATCATCTCCTGATGCAAAATGCGTAAACAGCGTAATTTGATGTTTAGTGGTAAATTTCTTTGAGTATAGTGGTTCACATCGAAGGTTCCGATAGAAGCATTGAAAAATAGTTATATCAAATAATTAAAATTGGAGAATTTTGGAGTGGATATAGGAGAATTTTGTAGATAAGTTGCAAAGGAATGCGAAAGTTCCTTTGAATTCAAAGTATTTAAAAGACGGCCAGAGATGTTTGTAGTATTTGAAAGAAGAGTACTCAGAAGAAATTTTGGTGCTGTGAATGATAATGGAATTGGAGGATCAAGCATAACTTCGAACTGAAGTAATTATTCAAAGATTTGGATATTGTAGACTACGTGAAGATTTAACGATTTAGATGGGTGGGACACGTGGCAAAAATGCCAAGAAAAATCATGGAGGGGCGAATAAGGGGTAAGACCGGGTAAAGACATGATGGCAAGACTATGTAAGAAGAGATGCTGAAGAACTATTGCACATCAAAACTATCAAGGGGTGTTGGAAATCTCCATTCGGTTGGAGACGAAGATTGAGGATATCAAGTCTTACGGACAGGCTATAACACCACAAAAAGACGAAGAAGGAGACATATTAATTAGAAAACATAAGTTTAAAAAATTATTGAAAGAATATTCGTTTTTTTCAAAAGGAACAGAGCAAAAACAAGTTCGTGGTAATGCCATTTTTTGCCCAATTAACATGAGGTTTTCTAAGTTAAGAAGTTATAAAGATAAGTTAAGTACTGGGAAATCGAAAAGATAAAGTAGACCAACATGAAAAATTGGAGATTAATAAAATTATATGTGAAGCTTGTGACCGAAGGTATGCTGGGCTAAATAAAAGATCCATATTAACTAGAGGTAAAGAACACATTAGGTATGGGAAAAATGAGAAATTTTGTGTTGCCCAACATGCACTCGAGCATGGTTAAATATTAGTAACTTAGTAGTTTTTAAAAGTGTCCATCTGAAAACACTATCAATCGAGTTATTCAAAAATATTTCCAATAGTCGACGTTCACAACAATTTGGGCTCATATACCGCATATACGGTTCAAATAACACAGAAACTAAAGCTACTGGATTATTCAAACCGGCGTGTATTTGTCAATTGGCTCAAAGAACAAACAGAAGTTTTTTCTCAAAAAATAATCTTTTCTGATGAAGCACATTTTGAAATTGGTGGAGCTGCGTTAATAAATAAAATTGCTGCATTTGGAGTGAAGAAAATCTACGAATGATTCATGAGAAACCTTTACATACTAAACGTAATTGGGACGTATTTCTTTCACAATGCTGCTAGTGATGCTATAACTGTGAATGGTGTTCGATATGATGAGATGATAACTGATTTTTTGGGCCGAATTCAATAATATCGATATGAAGGATATGTGTTTCCAACACGATGGCGTTAGACCACACTCTGCTAATGGAACAATGATTTATTGAGAGAAAAATTTCCTTGACGAGTTATTGCAAGAAACACTGATATTAATTGGCTACCAGCATCATGTTACTCATCACCGTTAGACTATTTTTTGAGCTTACGTAAAAAGCCAGCTCTATAAAAATAATCCACAATCGATTCTTGAACTAAAGGGTGAAATTATTCGTGTCATTGGTGATATAAAGCCACGGTCAAAATGTCATCCAAAATTTTGACAAAAAAGTGAACGTCTGTGAAGCTGCAAGAGGTGTTTAAATGTCATACGCTATGCTTCTATTATCAATAAAAACTTTCGAAAACGCGAGGCGAGTAAATTGAAACTATTGAGTTATTTAGTGTTTAGTGATAAATCTATTTGAGGTTAGTTTAAATAATTTGACAGAAGAGAAATAGCGCGTAATTCAAATCATAGCGTAATTCATATATATCAAAATAGAGACAAAAATTCGATTTTTGTAAGAACTCAGTTCAGTATTTTCGATGACTTCTCTTTAATATATTTTTTGATATTTTCATGTGTAGTTTTATCTGGTTTGATTTCATTTTTAATTCGAAAAACTACTAGTAGATTAGTAAAAATTTCTCTGATTAGTATTACCCATCGTTAGGTATACATTTTTCCCACCTGTTTGACAATTTCTGGATATCACGCTAAAAAAACTGTTGCTCTTTTAAGGCAAACTAGTCATCGAGCCATTTTCATACATTTGATGCAAATAAGTAGTAATCGGAGTAATAAGTCTGGTGAGTAAGCCGCATATGAAAATATTTCCCAACTAAACGCCTCAATCGTTTCCTTGACCAGTTTTGTTGTGTGTGATGGTGCATTATCATGAAGCAAAATCACTTTGTGTTAAGTTACCTTTTTTGATATTCTGTTCGTTTTTCACGCAAAACTTAATTCAAATCGATTATTTCTTATCGGTAGCGTTCAGTATTAATGGTTTCGCCAGGTTTTAGCAGCTCATAATGGAGCACACCCTTCTGATCCCACCAACAGAGCATTGTCTTCCGTCCATAGCGATTTGGCCTTGCAGTCAAAGTCGATGGTTCGCCTGGAGTTAACCATGATCTTTTACGCTCAGGATTCTCAAAATATATCCATTTTTCATCGGCAGTAACACTTTGATGAATAAATTACTTTCTTTTGTACCTGGCGAGCAGGATTTCGAAAGTGGTTTTTCGGTTTTCATGCTGTCTTTCATTCAGTTCATGTGGAACCCATTTTCCCATCTTCTGGATCTACTGCATGGCTTTGATTCGCGAGTTGTTGCGAAATTGATTCACGAGTTGTTGCATTTAAGCGTCATCCTCATTCAACAATGCTTGCAATTCGCTGTGTTCAATTTACCAATTTTCAACAAGCATTCGATGCGATTCTGCAACAGTTTTCTTCAAATGGTAAAAGAAAAAGAAATGCATCTTCGCATATCGTAGTTTCCAGGCACAAAAGGTTCATCGCTATTACAAACCATGTTGTTGTATAAAACTTGTATTGGTGTAAGTTGAAAGTCTTTGTCAGATGTCAACAAGAAAATAACGTTAATGAGCGGTTTGACGGCAACTACCTTGACAGCTAGGGCCATCTATGGGCAAATTTCGGTTTCATATTTGCAGACCCATATAATCATAATTAAATAGCTTTTTAGCATGGATATTTGGTTTTACAGTAATGGTTGATGGATCATCAAGATTAATCCACGATTTACTATCTGTCTTGTCTTACTACGATTTACATCTGTTTGAAGTATGGTATCCAATTTTCGTCACACGTCATAATCTTATGCAAATAGTTCTTTTTCTTGTATCTGCAGAGTAATGATGCAACATCATCCAAGCTTCTACTCTTATGCCCAGTTGTGAGTTCGTTTGAAGAAAGTTAGTTATTTCGACTTGCTGTCCGAGCTTTAGCATAGTTCAGATTTTGTTCCTGCAGTACTGCTAAATCTTCATCCTTTTTTCTCCACTTTTTTGGCTATCCCGGATATTCGGCCTCGGTTAAATCAACTCTTGACTTCTTTCAAGTAGTGTATGAAACAGCATTATCTTCCTCCCAAAACTGCATTGATAATGTCCTGAACGTCCACAATATTTTTTCTTTAGTTGAAAGATTAGATTTGTTTAGGTTATATTTACAGTAGGCTCGTATATCATACCTCACCTTGAAGCTGAAAGATGGCGTTTTAAAAAATACTCTACGGTGGGAAAAAATCTGACTCGAATAGGTCCTGCAATCCATCAAACATAGGCCTCAAAAATTAAGTTAACCACATAATGTTGTAAAAAAGTTTTATATTAATTAGCATAAGTTCAATTAAAGATAATTTTTAACAGTGCCTTATTTAAAAAAATAAATACGCAGAATTGTCAAATTGTTACAACCCTCGAAATAATTACAGGAACAATTTGGCGCTGCCTTTCGTATTATAGGAGAAATCTTATTGTCTGCTCTCTCTCCCTCCGTTCTTTTTCCTGCTGTTTCCGCCCTCCGTCCTAATCCGGTCGCCTTTAAATTATGGCCCTTGTTTTAAGAAGGTCTCGAGGACTGTCAGGGGGCTAACTTCAACGAGTTTATTTAACAAATTATTTGGCAAGGCTCGACACTTTCGACATAATTATAAGACAATATCGTACCCGTTGTCAAAATAAAAGTTTCGCAAGTGGCTGAAAACAATTTATATACTTGTTTCATTTTTGGGGGGAAAACAAGTAACTAGATGAGCGATATTATCCAAGGAACATTAAATAAAGAGAATAGGAAAGAGAAATGGCAATTAAATAAAAATTTTAATATTTTTGTAATTACAGTACAAGCTCGATAACGTGAACACTCGTTTTTTTAACAGTTGTTTAAAATGAGCAACAAGTTCATCCCTTAATTTTGTAGTGATAGTCGAATAATGTGATTAACGTGAACAAGAACATATGTGTTTAAAACTTGCCTCAAATATATCCTATTTTATATAACAAACGACTGCATTTGTGCTCTCGACTCGAAGTGAGTGTAGTTTTGCAGCAACATGATCAGACCAAAGAGTGAATGTTTAACTCTGCAAGAGAAGAAGACTTAGTTTTTTGAAAACTCTTTACCTGGGGTAAGTTGCGTACATGCAAATTTACATGAATGAAATTACGTATATTACATAATTTATTTACAGGTAAGAAGATTTCTAAAATCCCAAGGATTGCCTCTGAGAGCTTTATTTTTACTTGACAATGCTCTTAGTCACCCACCAAAAGAACAATTAAGAACAACTGACGGAATGATGTTCATAATGTGCATGCCACCCAATGTCATACCGGTGATGCAACCATTAGATCAGAATGTTTTAAAACTAACAAAACTTTACTATAGGAAAAGCCTTCTCAGCTCTCTGTTGTAGAAAAAGTTGTCAATTAAGCGAAAAACTGAAACGTTTGAAAGTAACCCCCAGCGTAATTCGCAAATGTTGGTGCAACATTTTAAAATGCAATGAACCAGATGAGGGAAATATTCCATTGTCGGAGAGATTAAGGACAATTGAAGAATCCGCAAATAATGAGTATAATGAGCGGTTAAGGAGAAAATTATATTACTCAATAAAATCAACCCTGATAACCTTTCTGAAGACAATGAAGCGTGGAATAAAGAGCATCAACCTGCGCCAGTAACAGAATTTTTCGAAAATGAAGAACTTAATTAAAAAACTGAATATGAGTCAGAATTTGATCAGCAGTGTGTATGAACAAAATTTTCTTAAACAATTTCTTGATCCTCATTTAATGCGTGATGCATAAATCGAGCACCGACTTTCCGTTTGTTTAAAGGATTTGTCAAAATTTTGCGGATCACGTCTTTGATCGTATTTAATTCCTCCTCTATCGATTTCACAGTCGAATTCGCATCGCAGGCGATCATTTCACGCATATTTCCCACCAGATCATCACGATTTTTGTTTCTTGGCCGGCCTGGTTTTGAGTCGTCTTCCAACGCATCACGACCGTCCTGGAATCGCTTATACAACTCGAATATAAGTATACGGAATAAGCAATCATCACCATAAACATTTTTCATCAATTAAAATATTTTCGCCAGCATTTATCACAGTAAACAATTTCTCAGAGCAAAACACCATGTTTTATTTCCGTTCAGTCTCTTTCCTTTAACTTATTTTTCTGGTTCACCTCTTTTTTATTCTTTCTATAGCACAAAAAGTAAAAAGAACGATGGGGAAAGTAAAAAATCTTCAACAGCACTATTTTCTTCTACGCCCCCCCACTTTAAAAGCCCACGAGCCGCCACTGGAATATATGTTGTGGATGTTTGCACTTGTACTTTATTTATATGTATTGTCTAGACAAGAATTCCCTATGGAGCGTGCTGAATGGAGTTAATCGGTAGTTGATGATACACATACCACGATATACATATATAGTTCATACAAACATACAGTTCTATGTATATTCGATGCACATACATAGTTCACAGTCCACGATACGCTATAAGTCCAGTTTACAGTGATTGATTCTATTTTTAATTTTAAATGAACCAAACCATTAATGAAAATGTTGATGGAGTAAGTATCACTATGGCCTAATTATTTAGTACTGAAAAACATCGCGATTTTTGTTTTTTGACTGGCGAATACGCGTGTATGGGATACGCTATCATTACAGATATCTCTCTGATAATCTTGGGCGAATAATTCACTGATCAGTGTGCCGGAAGTTAGGTATTACATCTGTAGAACAGTTTTACGAGTACAGGCCGAAGGAAATCGTCGAAAATGAAGAAGTTAAAATCCTCTGGGATTTTCGCCTGCAGATGGACAACACACAATCGAACACAACATCCCAGACATAATAGTTGTTGAAAAGCATAAGATCTTGATCTTGATGTGGCCATACCAGGAGATGGAAGAGTTCAAGAAAAGGAAGCTATTTTGAATAAAAATGATAATTTTTTCTGAAGTCCTGTTTTTCGTGAGACACACCTTGCATATATATATATATATATATATATATATATATATATATATATATATATATATATATATATATATATAGCGAAATGAGTGTTGTTAATAGTTCCAACTATTGGTTCTCTAGCGGGAAAATTAGAGTTATAGTGCGTTTCAAGATATATCGTTGACCGATTGGCTGCAAAAAACCCCTGCCGTAACGAAACCCGCCAAAGTTGTAAGAAACGTAAACAAGGCCGGGCCTAATAAAATAACTCGTAAAAATATAAAATTAATTTTATACCTGGTTTAGTAGTTTCGAAATATTTTAGTTTATTTCGCAATATTTTCTTAAATAGTGCAGTTCTATAATTTCAATCTTTTTTTTTTTTATTCCAAACGCGCTAAAAAAGTGGCGTTTTTGGAAAGATAATGATCATCGTGTCTCCGACAGTGCTGATTTAAAAAAAACATTTATCGCCCGATGCTAAGCAAATTGTTAAAATTGTGTGTGTTTATTGAATACGGGACTTAATGTAAATGTAGCCGCAGCAGAAACATTTTCATTGATGAAAACTACGTTGTCTACAGCTAAAGATATTCTGACGAAGCCAATTATAACCAAACAAGTCCGTAGTGATTCTGATAAAAGCAAATGTGTTAACAAAAGCGATTAAGAAGCGAAAAGCAAAATTTATGCTATGTATGAAGAGCAAACTGTTGCAAACATTCATTGCAACAGCGACTAAGGAAATTTCGGACTACCATGACGATACCACAGTAGAACTTTTTGAAGATTGGTTTATAAATAATAACCTTTTGCCCAATGTGCCTAAGGAAAGCGTAATTGCAATGGACAATGCTAGTTATCATAACCGCAGAAAAAGTTCCTAATACAAATAACGCTTAAAATTGGAAATTTAGAATTATATGCTAAAAACGATATATACTTCGAAAATACGTATAAAAAATGTGATCTTCTAGAAATATTAAAGACATTTAACATTAAATAGGAATATATATGTGATACCATTGCTACCGATATGGGACATGCGGTTTTACGCCTTCCTCCGTATTACCGTATTTTTAATACAATTGAACATATGTGGCATCAGGTAAAATCCAATGTTAGAGCAGAAAACATTTCTCCGACTCTAAGTGCAGGTGCTGCAACATTAATTAGGAAGGTTGTAGTTAGTATTCCCAAAGTAAGTTGGATAAATTCGATTAAGCATGTTATTAAAATAGAAGATTCCTATGTATCATTTACTAATAATATAGAACCACTTATTATTACTGTAGATCAAAGTGACAGTGAGAGCGAAACCGAATTAAATGTATAATTAAATTTAAGTTATAATTTTTATTGTACTAATAGATAAATTTACTTATTTATTTTTATTGTACTAATAAATTCAAAATACACAAACCAATAAACATAATAATAATAATAATAATAACAATAAGCGGAAAGGGAAGAGCTGAAATGCTTTTTCATCTTGGCATTGTAAACCCGACCGGCCTAGGCTGAGATGATCGATGAATCATGTTTGTGATAATAATAATAATTATTCTCGGAAGCAATAATATGATGTATTGGGACCATACTGTACTCACTAAGCGAAGACTGGATCACAACAGGCCTGATATTATTACTGTAGATAAATTACCTAAACGTGCTATCGATGTGGCCATTCCTAATAGGAATGGAACTCCAAGAGCAAGTTAAAAAACAATGGGGCATGAAAAGTGTAGAAATAGTTCCCATAATAATATCAACAACGGGTGTTATTCCAAAGAGCCTGCTGAAGAACATAAAAGCATTGGGTCTCAACGAGCAACTTTTCAAGCCCATGCAGAAAACAGCACTACTGGGAACAGCGAGAACCGTTCTTGAACAACTCAGGAAAATCAAATAATTCTAGTGTCACCTTGCGGCCCGATAACAGGGGGAAAACCCCCACAGAGCTTAATCGTTCTGATATCTACGATATTTGGGATAAGTCAATGTTCCCCTTAGAGGAAGTGTAAACGCCTTCAGGCTAAATCAAGCAAACGCGGGGATAATTTAAAAAATAATGATAATAATGAGAAATGATAACATGAGAAATATGAGAAAATGCCATCACAGCAGAACACTAAACAGAGATGGCAAAACTGATTAGAGCGCAAGATTGAAAGTATACGGGCAGATATAGGCGGACTTCTGAAATTCAATCGAGACAATCCCATCAAAAAATTGATGATAAAAGCAACCAGAATATTAGAAAGGTTTAGAATACATACTAAATATGATAAAATGAATCAGCATCTCAAAGAGGTTATCGATACCCTAAAATAAAAAATTAAATTATATAGTTCCCATCCAGATCGATATGAAAAAGCGATGAGGCGTAAACAGCAAAATTGTCTTTTTAGAAAAGACGAGAGAAAATTTTATAGAGACCTAATAGATAGATATCCAGCCAAGATATACAAGCATTTTCGTGCTCGATTTAGTCAAATCACTGCCAATATAACAATCAGGCCAGTTGGCTGCGTGAGGAACAAGCAAATACGAACGCAATTGGACAAATGCCCGATCCTGAATTTACTATAACTGTACTACAGAATATAACCAAGAATCTGCATAATTGGAAGGCGCTAGAAATAATAACATTCATAATTTCTGGTATAAAAAGCTCACAAATCTTCACCCTTTCATAGTAAGATATTTCAAAGAGTTTATAAGAGAACCAAAAGAAATTCCTCAATTTCTTACCCAAGGTAAAACATATTTACTCTCCAAAGGGACCGTCTCTAATAACCCAGCAAAATATCGGCCAATTACCTGCCTTCAAACGATATATAAACTACTCATGTTTAACAGTACTACTCACAGGACATATAGATAAACATGATATACTAAATGAAGAGCAAAAGGGTTGTCGAAAGGGAATGCAGGGATGTGAAGAACAACTTATTATAGATTCAGTTATATTAAAACACGCTCGGAAGAAGAATCGAAATTTATCATGCTGTTATATTATCAGAAGGCCTTCGGCTCGATTCCACACTCTTGGCTACTTAAGATACTAGCACTATACAAAGTGCTCCCAGCTTTAATAAACACACTTCAAGAACTAATAAGAGAGTGGCGCACCACCATTCATTTATCGCAAAATGGAAGTACCACCAAGGCTGAGAAATCAAGGTGACAAGCGGCATATTTCAGGGGGATTCATTGAGCCCTCTGTAAGAATTTCAAATATATATATACACGAAAAACAAATATCCAGTTTAAGAACACATTTCCATCAAAGAATGATCGAATGCCCGCTATATGCCAGCGTATGTTTAGCTGATGATAAGTACACGTCTCTGAATCTTAAATAAATGGGACGACAAAATCAGAGCATTCAGACAACTGGAGCAATTATACAAGAGTGGAAAAATATGTCTCTACATGGTAGACACCCCCATGATCTTGACCGTCATGAAGTCGACAAGAGACAATGCCTGGTTGACATGGGGAGGTCTTTTCGCGGAGACTAAAGGCTTTATGTGTGCAATTCAGGATCAAGTCGTGCACACTAAGAACTACCAAAACTATATTATTACCGATGCACGAGTATCAAATAACACATCTAGGAAATGCCACAAAAAGCCAACGACTATCCAACATATTGTAGGAGCATGTGGTAGACTCTCCCAGAGGTACCATCTTCACCGTTATAATCAGGTGGTATAGTCCACCAGGAGCTTGCAAGTCGTTATAACCTTATAACAGAGCGAATTCCCTATTGTAAATACACCCCAGAGGCGGTACTAGATTTCAGGTTATATTACGACCGAACAATAATAACCGACAAAACCGTACACTGTATTAGGCCAGATTATATGGCTGGACAAAAAGAAGAAAACAGCATTCCTAATCGACATAGCTGTTCCAAACACACACAACATTCAAAAGACGGCTGAAGAAAAAGTATAAAAATATACAGACCTCAAGTTAGAAATAAAGCGGATATCGATGTTGAACCAGGTCCATATAGTGCCATTGATAATTCATTGATAATCAACAACTGGCATTATACGAAAGAACCTGAAAAATAACATCAAATTTCCGGGGCTGCAAGAAAATCTGTTTAGAATAATGCAGAGGGCTGTAATCCTTAACACAATCTCACATTACCCGAAAATTTTTGGAGGATTGAAGCTGTTTTGGATACGGTCCGCACTTCATTTAAAATCCAGCTTAGCTGGGAAAAAAAGATAGAAAGGAAAATAATGATAATAAAATATCGGCCCATAACCTGTCTCCCCACAAAATATAAAATCATAAGACCTTGCATTAGTGATCGAATATATGCACATTATGAACGCCGTGCAGCAGAACGGCTGTACTAAAAAAGCAATTGGATGCAAGGAACAATTGGTTATTGGTTCAGTCGTTTGCAATCAGGCGTATGCCAAGAAACGAAATATTAATATGGCATATATTATATGGCGAAATATTAAAAAGGCTTTCGATTCTGTACCATACGAATGGCTTAGCTTAGAAATCTTAAATATCTATAAAATAAGTCAGCTAATAATAAATCTCTTGAAGAGGTTCATGTCAGTGTGGAGTACCAATCCAATTAAGAGAGGATGATCATAATATAACTACAGAAATTCCAATCAGAAGTATTTTTCAAAGAGATTCGCTCAGTTCTCTTTGGTTCTATATTGCCATGAACTCACTTTCAAATCGACTGAACTCGGCCAAATATGTTTTTGCCTTGAAAAGTAATGGTGAATCTATGCTGTTAAACCATTTGCTCTACATGGACGATCTGAAATCATTTGCCTCATCAAACAGCCACCTACAGCAAATGTTAAGAAAATATACTGGAGAAGTGCCGCATAGTAAACATCATTAAAGGAAAACTGCTGAACAATACTTTTGAAACACAGAAATTACAAAAGATCGAGACAATTAGTGCTGCAAATACATACAAATATCTGAGTATGAAGCAGAGATGCCGAATTTATCATGGCTTAATGAAAGAAGAGTTTACCTGTCAATTTATCAAAAGAGTAAGACAAGTTTTGAGGACAGACTTAAATAGCAGAAACATGTCTAAGGATATCAACACCTATGCATGTCAGTGCTAAACTATTCGTTCGGGATAGCTAACTGGAGTGCAACTGACGCACAAAATTTGCAGCGTAACATCAGAACACTGGTCAGAAAATCGCAGAAATACCACCCTAGAATTGCAATGGAACGCACAACATTGCTGCGACAGCAAGGCGGTAGGGGATTGGTCCCCCACAGCAACTGGACGAAATCTGCGGAAATATTTCTTGCAGCAGGCGGAAACGTCTATGCTACATAAAGTTGTTTGCTGGGCTGATGGATCAACAACATTGCGACTGAACGAAGATCAAGTCCAAGTCTATGCAAAAATGAACTTGAGAAATTACAATTGTGGAGAGAAAAGCCTCTGCATGGGAGACCTTTGAATGAGGTCATCCAGGAACAAGTCGACATATTAGCGTCGAACTACTGGCTGACTGCCGGACAAATGTTTCCGGAAACAGAAGGTTTTTTACTAGCAATACAAGACCAAGTTATACCTGCCAGAAATTACCTCAAGTACATTGTTCGGGACGGAAGTGTAGTGGATGATTTATGTTGATATGAGTGCCGGGTCTCCGAGACAATCCAACATATAACAGGGGCCTGTGAAGCATTTAGAGCAACAGAACATAAAGAAAGGCACAATGCAGTGGCGAAGATCATTCATCAATAATTGGCAATAAAACTGCAGCTAAAGGAATCAGAAAGTCTCATACTACAATTACAATTAACAACCAGTTCTAGAGAACAACAGTTACAGAATGTATTGGGACTGAACAGTGCTTATCGAGCAGAAATTAAATAACAATAGGCCCGATAGTGTCGTAATCAATAAAATTGCAAGAAAAACATTATTTATAGATATAGCTATCCCAAGCAACAATAATTTAATTGTAAAACATACCGAAAAAATTCTAAAGTATAAAGAGCTTCAAGAATAGGTGAAAATACAATGGGATATGAAGTGTGTCGAAACATTACCTATCATATTGTCATCAATTGGAATCATCCCAAAGAATTTGGTAAGGAATATTAAAATTATTGATTGACAGTTTTTTTTTAAGTAGTGTTTGGGATGTTAAATCGTTTTACGAAACTATAGTCACACAAATTTTGTTTAAAAATAAAAGTGATAGATAACAAAGTAAAAAAATGTTTTATTCCTTTTTAAGAATATTAGAATATTGGGCCTAAACGATCATCTTTTTAGACCCATGCAGAAGGCTGTATTGCTTGGAACAGCTCGAACCGTTCGAAAGTTTCTGGATAACAATAAGAAATCAAAGACATCCACCGTCACCACTACAACCGTGTGGTCCTAAAACATGGAAAGGGCCCCCACAGAGCGTAATCCTTCTGATATCTAAGATATCTGGGATAAGTCAATGTTTCCCTTGGAACCGGTTCTGCAGTGCAGGGATGTGCCGGGTGTGGGCTGTACTCGGGATTTTACTCCGGGTGTGGCTTGTGCCTGGTGTGTTCTGGTATTGTGGGGTCAGTCCTTGGAGGGAGTGCGGATGCCTTTAGGCTAAATTCATGATAATAACAATACGTACAAGTACACGTCTTTCTTCGTACTTGAGTCAGCAGATAGATACCATTCTTTACTGGGATAGACCAATTACAACAGATAGGACGGTTTGGTTGACTATAATAGGCCGGATATTATTCTAATAGCAAAAAGCAGAAGAAAGCTTTCATAATCGACAGTCACGAAGTATGAAAATCTTGCATTTCATCTGAAAACTCAATGGAAACTCAAGAAAGTCGAGGTGTTATGTTTTGTTATATCCGCCGAAGGCCTAATAAGCAAAATCTTTTCAAGAAACCTGGAAATTTTTGGTGTTTTAAAATCGATCACCACAGTAGGACAACGCGCAGTTCTTTAGCAAACTTGCCACATTGTTCGTAAGGTACTGGGCTGAATGAGAGGAGCTGAACTGCTTTCTCATCTTGGCATTGTAAAACTGCCCAGCCTAGGCTGAGATGATGGATGAATCATGTTTGTGATAATAATAATAATAATTTAATCATAATTTAACAATATTTTATTTTTTCTAAAATTATTCTGAAGTAAAACCACTTCAGCTCTGGCGCTTTTTAAGAAACTATATATTTTTAATGAGATTTATTGGGGCAATTAACATTTTGCTGAAGGGAATTGAAGATTCTTGAAAAGGGCTATCCTCAATTAGACAAAGAATATTCCTAGCAAACAAAGCCCTACTATGAACTGATTAAAGATTTAACAGAAATTAGATGTTGCGCCAAGAAAACAAAATGTTAGTACTATTTATAAAAAACTTATTAGGCTAATGTTGATGAACTCGTCAGAAACCTGGACAATGTGAAAACCTCTCAGAGTACTTCGAGAGGAATGAGTACTGAATGGATACTGAGATATGTGCATAAGGGAGTTTTATAAAACGAAGTCTGGGGCATGCATTATAGTATTTTGAATTATATAACTTATACAATGAGGCTGATATTGTAAAAATTATAAAAATTAACACGTTTAGATGGACAGGGCATATTGAGGGAAGAGTTTGCAAAACCTAGAAGAAGCCCACGTAACAGACTAGAAGACCAGGCAGAGAAAAAGCTAAGAGAACTAAACGTAGGAAACTGGAAGTACAAGACAAGAGATAGGAACCAATGTATAATCCTTTATAAACAAAACAAAAAACACAAATAATTTTGATACAACCACTCACTAATGAATTGAAAGAAACGAAAACACTACCGACCATGGTTTTCATAAGTTGTATTCCTGGGGATTGAAACTAAAATGCTCTACAAAACATAGGCTCACGCTAAAGTTTCGGAGCCATTGTGTAGTTTTAATTGTGCAGCTTAATGAGCGTGTCAGGCATTAAAGGACTGAGCACTGTAAGTTATGAGCCTAAAGCCACCTGGTGTATGTTTCGGGATTAATGATAGAAAACGATTTCCTTCCTCCCTACAAATTGTTCCACGTAATAATGTTAAGCCTAAGTCATTTTTCCCTTTATTGTCTTTAAAATAACACCGCACACCGTTTTAATTGCTAAAATTTATTGCTCATCTCCAAAATGAAACGAAAAAAAGTGCTTGTAAAATTGCATACTAGTTACGTATTTTAAAAGAAAATGGCACACCAGGAAAAATACAGAGAAAATATTGGTATTTCTGTAATATACCAGGTGTGGCTGTTAATAATTCTTAATGTTTTTAAGAGATGTCGCTGGAACCAAGATCCTACGACCATACGTTTCAAAACGTCATTAATGTTTAAACGATTTCGAGTTAGCCTCATATTTTTTTCGTGTGGTAAACATGTCGAGTTTCGAGCCACTTAAAGAAAATGCCCAAATCAATCGAAAAATTTGAAGATGCCAAATTGCAAGCATAGTTGGAAAAAAAGATATGTAAACTCAACAACAAATGGCAGAGGGGTTAAATCTTGGTGACAGAACCATTTGTGATAATCCGCATGCCATGAAAAAGATCCAGAAGGCTGGAAAATGGGTACCACATCAGCTGAACGACAGATATATGGAAAGGCGAAAAACGGTGTGTGAAGTTTTTTTTTTCGGCATGAAAGAAAGACTTTTTTGCACCGGATCGTGGCTCGAGACGAAAAATGGATATATTTCGAGAACCCAAAACACAGCAAATCATGGGTTCACCCAGGATGACCATCAACATCGGCCGCAAGACAGAACCGCTTTAGAAAGAAGACAATGCTGTGCATTTGGTGAGATCAGAAAGGTGTCTGTAGGTGGGAAGCTTCTGAAACCAGATGAAGCAGTTAATACCGTTTACTACCGTCAACAAATGGTTAATTTGAACCGTGCGTTGATCGAAAAGCGATTAGAATGAACTACAACACGGAAAAGTGATTTTACATTAAAAACAGTCAGAGACACAATTTCTGTACTTGGCTAGGAACTTTTGGCCCACCCGTCATACTCACCAGATTTGGCCCCTTTCGACTATCACTTGTTTGCATCGATGTTTGACGCAATTTCCATGAAACACTTCAACAATTACGGAAAATGTCGAAAAATGGGCAGATGACTGAACCACCTCAAAAGATGTACGTTTTTTCTGGGAGGGTAGATGCAAAATATGCAGCTAGCAATAGCGCATACTAGGCTAATTGAAAATTTTTCGGAACTACACCTATAGAGCAGTAAAATAACTATATAATCTACTACATTTTGAGGTTTCATCCTTCATATGAAGCAGCTTAAAGTGTGTTTTTTAAAATGGAAAATATTAAAAATCGTACAGTGATTAAATTCATAGTAAATCTATTAGAGGAGTCTGGGTGAGTTTCGGTGTGGTCATTCAAGCCTGGATGATGATCCTAGTTCGGAATGTTCAATAAGTGTAACTACTGAACAAATAATTAATTCTATACATCAATTCTTCTATTGGACCTTCGGTATGAAATACTAAAATCGAATAGATTTATGCCATATCACTATTTTAAATTTCTCGACGCACCTTTCGCTAACCATGTTAGCATCATCAGAAGATGAGTTAATCTAATTCTAAAAATAAATTATGTTCTATTTATATGATAACCCTACCTAATGAAGCGTGTAATGAACATGAAGTAAAATCATGAACCGTAAAATGTACTAAGCCTTACTTTAATAATTGAAAAAGTTAACTGAACGGAATAGGTCCTTTATCCCGGTTCATAATTTTATTACTTTTTGATATTTGAATGATTTTATATGCATCCAAAGCCCTATTGTTATTTACTCTTTTAACCAGTCTTAAATTGCTAATATCTATATTGTGGTCATGTTCGATTGCATGTTGGGCAACACAAGATTTTTCATTTCTCCAATAATTAATGGGGACAATGTGTTCTTTATATCTCGTTAATATGGATCTTTTTGTTTGCTCAATATAAATTCGATCATAATCTTGACAATTAATTTCTTAAATCCCCGACTTTTCATGTTGATCTACTTTATTCTATGGATTTGTCTATTACTACAACCTTATTTCCCTTATCAGCTTTTAAATAAAAACATAACTGCCTTTTACATAACTGTCTGACGAAAGCTTTTCAATACCGGCTCCGTTTCAATACCGGCTACCATATCTTCAAAAGCATTACGGGATACCGGCAAGAAAAAATTGAGGCTTTTATTTAAGAGATCTAGTTTTGGATTATCGGACGTCTGTGTTGAAAGATTTTCTACTGATGCTGATGCTCTTTTCTGGAATAGTCTAAGATAGTAATTTGGTGTTTAGTAGTAAATCTCTTCGAATTGAATTCTATACATGATATGGTTATGGATTACAGATACCTAACTGAGTGAAATTGCTAAAGCCTCAAACATCGCATCAAAATAGGTGTTTCATATTTTGAAAAAGGAATTAAGCTTGAGAAAGCTATGTACAAGATAGGTGCCGCAATTGACAAATTCTCATCAAAAACGACTTCGAGCAAAACTTTCTAACCAACATTTGGATCTTTTTCGAAAGAATAAAGTAGATTTTAAACGTCGTTTTGTAACTATGGATGACACTTGGGTTTACCACTATGATCCTGCACTGCGACAACAGACTGCAGAGTGGACTGAGCTCGGTTGTTCAGCTCCGAAGCAGCCAAAGTGGCCAAAATTAACCAAAAATGTTATGGCATCAATTTTTTGGGTTGCAAAAGGCATTTTGTTAATTGAGTACCTTCAAACCGGTAAAACAATAACAGGACTGTATTACTCAAACCTTTTGGATCAATTGAATGCAAAAATTCATGCGAAAAGACCTGGTTTAGCAAAGGAAAAAATAATTTTTCATCAAGACAATGCTCACAGAGGTGTTCTTACAATAGGCAAATTGAAGTAGTTACACTTCATTTTATTTATTGGAGTATTCACCATATTCACCAGATCTAGCCCCCCCCCCCCTTTGACTTTCATCGGTTCCCAAACTCCAAAACATTTCTATGTGGTAAGCGTTTTTCATCAAATGAAGAAGTTATAGCAGCTATAGATCAGTATTTTGAAGGACTTCCAGAAAATCAGTTTAGAGATGGAACAAATGAATTGGACAATCGCTGGAAAAAAATATATTGAGTTCAACTATTAACTTGTTTTATCATATCCGCTCTGCGAATTTTTCAATTAGCCTAGTACTTTGAATAAATAATTTTTTAACTTTCTCTCAAATTAAACGTGTTGTTAAGAAAAAAATAAGAATTATTAACCGCCACAGGCAGTAAAAAAAAATTTAATATGTAGATTAAATAATTTTGAGAAGATAGAAGATTTTAAAATTCTTCACGTAATGACGCCTTTCAAAAACAAGGGAAATTTTTTCCCGTGCTCCACATAAAATGTGCCCAATCCTTCAGTCGACATCAAACGTCAACAAGCGTCTCCCGAGACCGGTTTCTGGCGTTAAGCCGTCATCAGTCGGGCTCCAGTTGAACACTCGAAACCGAAGGATTCTCCAAGGGTACTGACTATATATAGCGGTCAAGTCGGATGTAAAGTAGCATATAAGTGCATCTCACGCCCTCCTGTGGCTCGTAACAGTAGTACTGTGTTAAACCGTCATGACCCATCCCAGGCCCCATTCAAGTATATATAAAAAAGTGTACAGTGGGCTCGTAGAGAATTTTATAAATATTAAGAAAATGCCCGCTGTACAATTTTTCGTGCATAAGGAATTTCAGCTTTATTCTCCAGAAAATATTCTACTATGATCAAAAAGTAAGGTAGCTTTTTAAATAAAACACAAGCATTTAAGTAATCTCCTGTCACCGTTCCAAGTAATCTCCTATCATATTACACTTATACCAACATTTTCCAGCTTTTAGAAACAGTTTTTATAATTTACATTCTTTTCCTCTATCACTCACTCACAGGGTATCCCTAAACCTTCCCTGAGGGTATCCAAGTATTTGTTCTTTACGTGGATCAGTGAACATCCATATCCATAACCTCTATAGTCTAGTTATAGAGGAGTAACGCCTTTGGCTTCATTCTTTTTTACCTCTTCCAATACCTCTTGCCTTCCCTTTTCAATCTGTTATTCCCATCTCTTGTAGATCCCATTTGCTTGCTCCATCTACTACTCAGTCTTCCCCTCGGTCTTAATCTCACCACGCTCCTTTTTAATATTTTCTTGACCGGTCTTTCGCTACCCATTCTCTCGATATGTCCCCTCTAACTCTATCGTTTGCTCTGGATTTTGTTTAGTATATCTAGACTATTAGAGATACGGTTCTTCATTTGATCTAATGCTGCATTTGTTAATGCTTCCGATTTGATGGGGCCATTTATTTTTTTCAGTATTTTTCTTTCCCAGGAACCTAACCATAGTTCATATTTTTTTTCTTAGACTCCACTTTTTTGGTCCATGACATACTATTGGTCTAATTATTGTTGGATATATCTTTATTTCTGTATTCCTCAATATTGGTTTTAATTTCAAAATGTTCTCCAAGCGAAAAACATTTGTTTTCAGTCGTTATTCGTGCTGCAAAGTTGTCCTCTGATACGATTTACCACTAAACATCAGGTCACTTTATTTAACTTCTCGATGCTAGTTATAGACGCTAGCCCGACGTTTCGCTAATCATGTTAGCATGATCAGGCGATGATTTAATTTAGATTGAATGGTTGGCGAAACGCGCATCGAGAAGATAAAAAAAAAGTTATTTAGTTTTTAGCGGTAAATCTCTTCGAGTTTTAGTGTTTCACACTTAAGATACCAATAGAGAGACATAGTGAAAAACATGACTGAACTGGCCACATTCAAAATGAAAAGAGGAAATGACGACCGACAACACTGTTAGTTAGAATTCAGAAAAATAAGTTAAATTCTGTTAGAAAAAAATTGTTGAAGATTGAATCATCTCCTGATGATGTTAACATGGTTAGCGAAACGCGCGTAGAGAAGATAAAATATGGGATTTGATGTTTAGAGGTAAATCTCTTGTAGTTTAGTTCATTTTCTTGTTTTAGTATTAGGCTAATTGAAAAGTTTGCGGAGCGGAAATAATAAAAAAAGATTTTAGTTGAAAAATGACTTTATTCTTCCATATATTCTCGTTTAAGCTCAATACATTTTCTCCAGCGGTTCTCCAATTCATTTATTCCATCTCTGAAATGATTTTCTGGAAGTCCTTCAAAATACTCATTTACGGCTGCTATAACTTCTTTATTTGATGGAAAACGCTTGCCACGTAAGAACTTTTTGAGGTTTGGGAACAGATGAAAGTCAGAGGGGGTCAGATTTGGTGAATATGGTGGGTGCTCCAACAATGTATAGTGTAACTCCTTCAATTTGGCCTTTACAAGAACACCTCTGTGAGCCGGTGTATTGTCTTGATGAAAACGAATTTTTTTCTTTGCTGTTAAACCAGGTCTTTTTTTACGAATTTTTGCATCCAATTAATTCAAAAGGTTTGAGTCATACTGTCCTGTTATTGTTTTACGAGTTTGAAGGTAACCAATTAACACAATGCCTTTTGGATCCAAGAAAATTGATGCCATGACCTTTTTGGTCGAGTTTGACTAATTCGGCCGCTTCAGAGCTGAACAACCGAGCTCAGTCCACTCTGCGGTTTATTGTCGCCATTCAGGATCATAGTGGTAAACCCAAGTCTCATCCATAGTTACAAAACGACGTTTAAAACCTATTTTATTCTTTCAAAAAAGATCCAAATGTTGGTTATAATTTTTTACTCGAAGTCGTTTTTGATCAGAATTTAACAAATGCGGCATTTATCTTTTACATAACTTTCTCAAGGCCGATTCCTTTTTCAAAATATTAAACACCCATTCTGTTGAGATGTTCAGGGCCTTAGCAATTTCACTCAGTTAATTGTCTGTCATCCATAACCATATCATGTATAAAATTACTTATTTGTTCAGTAGTTGCACTTAATGGACGTCCAGAACGAAGATCATCATCCAAGCTTTTACTACCAAGTTGAAACACACCTGCCCACTTTAAAACCATTATTGTTGAAGGAGCAGACTACCCTAATACATTTAATATTTCACTATAAATTTCCTTTGCCATTAAACCTTGTTTTACAAGGAATATAATCACTGCACGATTTTCAATATTTTCCATTTTAAAAAATAACATTGATACGTTTACTTTAAGCTGATGTTTTTGTACGAATCAATTGAGAGATCGACTTGAAACTTCACATATGCTCATATGAAAGATGAAACTACAAAATGTAGTAGATTATATAGTTCTTTTACTGCTCTATAGGTATCGCTCCACGAACTTTTCAATTAGCCTAGTGCACACTTATGTTCAGCGGACAAAACTTATGACAAAACTACATATAATAAATTTAATGATTCTACTCAATCATGACTGTATTACGAACAAACTTCCACAATTATGTAACTAATCCAGTTTGTCACAATCCATCTAAATCAAAATCCCACTATTCCCAGCTAGAAATGACAATTTAAAATGGGCCTTCCACATAATTAAGGACCCGGGTTTGAGGGTGCGGTATGATGTCAAACAATTTGAAAGACGTCCATCAGGGAAATCTCGGTTGACAAATCTCGACCCGCCGCCTTAGGAGTAATAAAAGCGGTTCAGATACAGACCTGAGGCCGACGACAGTGAAAGATGTTTGTGGTTTTGAATATGATTCTCGAACCTTGTGATATATTACGATGCGTTGATATACAGAATGTCGGAAAACTAACAGAACTTTTTAAATTAAAAAAAAATCATTTGGCTTTTTTTCCCAAAATTATTTATTTTTATTGAAAATACACCCCTTTCGCATCAATACACCGCTGTACATGTTTAACCAGTGCTAGCAATAGTCAAACGGAGATATATTAGGCGAATACGGAGGATGATGAAGAACACAAACTTGATTTCTCGATAAAAATTCACGAATAGTTACGGTCCTGTGAGATGGTGAATTAACGTGCAACAGAAACCTACTTCTTGACGAAACATACTCTTCCATAAACGCTCCATAATACCTAGATAATATTCATTAGTGACATTTTAACCCTATACAATGAATTCCCGAAGTATAATACCTTTAGAGTCGTAAACATAAATCAACATTGTCTTCTCTCGTGACTTCTGGAAGATATTTTTTTTAATTTCCGAGAGCCTGGAGACCTTCACGTAGCACTTTGGTGCTTTGTTTGAGGGTCATACTTGAAGCACCAAGTCTCACCACCAGTTAGAATCGATTCCAGAAATATGCAGTTCCGTTTGGTTGTTTTAATAAGGCCCTTGCAATGTTTAACGCGAGTAATTTCTTGGTCCTCATGTGCGTGATGCACAAATCGAGAGCATCCGTTTGTTTAAATCATTTATCAACATTTTGTGCATCATGTCTTTGTTCAGGCGATCATTTCACGCACTTTTTCCACCAACTAATTTGATTTTTGTTTTTGACCGGCCTGGCTTTGGGTTGTCTTCCAAAGCATCACGACCGTCCTGGGATCGCTGACACCACTGGAACACACGTGCAATTGCAAATCAATTATGACCATAAACTTTTTTCATCAATTCAAATGTTTCTGTAAAAGTTCTACATGGCTTTGTAATTAAAAATTTAAAATCAGTTCTTTTAATTAAAGTTAAAATGATCACATCATTTTTTTTGGGAACGAAGTGACAAAAGGTACTGTCATTTTAAACTCTATAACTTAACTTCGCTACTGGATGAGCGAAACAGAAGAGATGCGCACATTTCTAGCGACCACCACCTTCTACCCGGTTGCATACGACTGACACCTACAACAAACACCTGTATACCAAATGCTCTTGGAAGGGAAAGGTACAACAGAAAATAAATACTGCGTTTGCAATGGCGGTGATGGCAGCGATTTCTTTCCTCGGCAGCTTTTTCAGCATGCGATTGGTAACACCAGCGCACCCTGGAGCTTTCTTGAGCCGTATCTTCTTGGTAATATCCTTGACCTCCTTCGGAGTTGCAAACTCCGTCGGCGGCCTGGGCCCTATCCTCTGTCGGAAATTTCTGATCGTCCTTTTAACTAACCTCTCGAGGTTTTTTCATTCCATTTCTTCCAATCCATTTCTTCCATGGATCATCCTTAACTCTGGATCTCTCTTGAGTGCCCTGTAGACTCCCCGTAGTGTGCCGTCCGCATTTACTAGCTCGGTCAGGGGGTCATTCCACCACTTTTCCGAGAGGTTTTTCAGTGCCTGTCTCAGTGCGTTGGTCGATCTAGTCAACTCCCTAGCTAGATCAGCCGTCATGTAGGCAAGATATTTTTGCTTTAGCGCCCTCCGCCTTCTTATCATCCTCCGAATGAACTAAGAAACAGGTCCGTAGGTGTGCTGCGTTGGCCTTTCTTCCGTCCTCGTTGTGCATTCATCTACTGCATCGACAATGGCCTTTTCCAATATATCCACTTCATTTTGGAGTGGAGTGGAGTTTCTCCGGGAACAAGTCCCAGTTCACCCATCTCCTCACATTTAAATTCCTTTGTCTGCCACCACAACTCAATTTTATAAAAAACGGATTGTGGTCGAAAGTCCCGTCGTACACGGTCTCAATGTCAATATCCACCAGGATATCCTTGATGACCGCGATGTCCAGTATGTCTGGTAGGCCGGCTATTGGCTGATACGTGGGCTATTCAGGAGCAATCACGATTGCTCCCATAGCCTCCACATAATTCTCAAGTTTTCTTCCGTTGGGATTATTATACATTCTGCTGTGCCACCCCGGTGACTTGCAGTTGCATCCCCAACAAGAACTTCTTCGATATCTTCACGTAGCAGCGGTTCAGGTCTGCCTGGATGGTAGACGGACTGCACCTCAATGGGTACTTGTGCCATCTCTACCCTAACTCCAATTACTTCGATTTCGCCATCGTTGTCTCTTAATGGCTCAGATTCCAGACTTCGTTTAACCAGGATGGCAACGCCATCGCCAACTGGATTCGGTTTATCGAATAATATATGACAAGCCCGTCTAAATACGTTGTGATTGATTTACAATCGAAAATGCTAAACAAAACAAACGTGTTCGCTCTTGTCACTTACGAGTGCGGCGAATGATCGAAATCAAAATTCCTATTGGTTAATCAGCGAAGTGTCACTTGTGCCGCCAATTTCTCATCGCGACTTGCAACATCCTAATCCGCAAAAGCTGCGCACTGATTATTACAGATGTGGATGAGGAGACGGGTGGGGTGCTAAAATTAATGCGAAGTTTCGCAATTGCGGATACGAATGCGAATGCGAATATCTGCAACATCCCTGATTCTAATGATGCAATCTCGTTTTATAGACTAGATATACAGCTTTCAGATATGTAGTTTCAATAGATGGCACTAGTAGTATTCGTTGAATATAAAAAGTTCCATTTTTTGGATTTGACAATAGTTCCTGAATAATAAAACTGACTCTGATACAGAATTTGTTGCGGTTTTGAATGTGTCAGCACAAAAATGTTTACGAAATTTAAAGAGATTTTCCAGGAAATGAATTTGACTGACAAGATGATTCACTCTAGAGTGAATCACATCCTGATAATTCTAACATGGTTAGTGAAACGCACCTTGAGAAGTTAAAATCAAGTGCTTGGGCGTTTCATGGTAAATTTATTTGATTATTCCAATAAACGAACTGAACAAAAAGGTTTGTTAAACAGTAATCCTCTATATAATCAAATATTGTACATCTCTAAATGTTTTAAAGGATTAACACCATTGCTACTCCACCAGGACCCAGTCAGCGATGTTTCAGGACGACGAAACAGTTTATCTATGCGGGACAGGGTTTAAAGTTCATTCGGTTACGCGATGTCAAGGTCCCGGCTGCAATTCGGGCACGTTGCTGCAAGAGCGGCAACGTCGCCGGGAACGTGTCGTGGACATCGCCGTTCGCTGGGGGTGTGCTGCAAGTCGACGTTAGGGGAGGGGAGGGGAGAAGAAGATGCGACGCTGGAGGAAGCTGGAATAAAAACGTCTCTGTTTGTACTTTCAAATAACGTTCGTAGATACCAGCTAACTTACAAGGGTAAATCGAAAAGGTTCTGAGAATGCCGCCAGATGATTATTGATATTTTTGATGTCCTTGTATTGGTAGCATTTTAATCTTTAATCGTATAAATATATATATATATATATATATATATATATATATATATATATATATATATATATATATATATATATACATACATATGTATTCACCAGAAGGATAAAACTCTTGCTTCGATCACTTAGTTTTTAAAATTCGCGCGCTTTGTTTTCTAAGTTGGTACAACCGTCTTCACAAAAGATTTATATCACAAAAGATTTATATCATGTGGATCAAATCAAGCGGATTGAAGTCGGGACTCCGAGAGGGCCAAGACATCTGACTCCCACGGCCTATACAGCAATTAGGAAAACGGGTATTCAGGTAGTCTCTGACAGGTCTAGAAAAGTGTCTAAGGCTCCATCCTGCATGAACAACATATTTCTGTCTTAGTTCTAGAGGATTGTTATCTAAATATTCGGGTAACTGACTTTGAAGAAAATTAAGATACAGTTCACCGTTTAAATTCGGTAGTAATTTGAATAGATCCAATACATAATCACCAATAAGACCACACCAAATGTTAATTTTAAATTTGTGTTAGAAATAGAATACACCTCTACGTGTAAACGTTGCTTCGTCTGTAAATAATATTTTTTTAACAACATGGGATTGGCATTTTGCTAGGTACGACAGAAACGGGCAAATTCCAGTCTGGCTGGCAAATCAGCTTCCAGTATATTCTGCACAGTCGTGAAAAATGTTACAAATGGTGAACCTGCGTATCCCAACTCTCAGAGTAATGCGTCTTGTGCTTACTTCAGGGTTATCGATTAGGCGAACCACAATTTCTTCTTCCTAGTCGGTGGTTAGAGGCTTCGGACGACCTGCGGAATCTCGTTTCAGACGGAAAGAATTTGTTTCACCCAGTTTATCGTAAAGATTTTTGAAAATCATAAAATTCGGCTGTCTTCGTCATGGATACGTTTCCAAATATCTTCGATGAGCCCGGCGTCTATTTCCCTTCGTATATATGCCTATCATATCTCGCATCCCTTCATTATAAAACAATTTATGTGCTAGGCATTTTGTTTTGTCTTGTGAAAATCTTTCAAAAACTATTTTACTATAATGTATTAAAATTATTATTATTATTATTATTTAAAACTATTTTAACCATTTATATGCCCACAGTATTAAATACTGACTGATTTGGTTCAATCATAGTTTAGCTACTTTAAGAAAAGTGTTACATTTTAAAAGCCCAATTTAAAAACGTCCAATGAACAATTTAGACGCAGATATCTAGAAAACTAGAAAACGGTAACTCGGAGATATATTTGCAAGGTATACCTTATTTACATAAAAAAGATAGATAAAATAATATTTTTATTAAAAATGCGAATACACTAAAGAGTAAAAAAGTTGTAACCTTTCAAACGTAGAATAGTGTCGCAGACAGCGCCCTCTGTAATCTACATATAAATTTTCAAGACATTTAAATTTCTTATCTTAAAAACTCTCTATTTTCAAATTTCGTTCAAGAAATATACTTTTTAAGAAATTTATTGACGAAAACTTAAAATAAAATTATAACTTTAACACCCTGTATCTTGGTTACTATTAACTTTTGGACTAAGTTAAGTTAGGTTAAATCGTATTACTTTTACTGAAAAAATCTGCAGTTTTGCTGTGTACCATTAATTTACGGACACTCTATATATATATATATATATATATATATATATATATATATATATATATATATATATATATATATATATATATATATATATATATATATATATATATATAAATATATATATATATATATATATATATATATATATATATATATATATATATATATATATATATATACGTGTGTGTGTGTGTGTGTGTGTATTCATCAGAAGGATAAAACTCTTGAAGCTATTTATTGTATGTAAAATATCATTCAATGGCATTACCGCTACGGCTACTTCTGATAAAGTTGCATAAACTAAATACCTTGAAGCTATTTATTGTATGTGAAATATCATTCAATGCCATTACCCTCTACGGCTACTTCTGATAAAGTGCATAAACCTTGAAGCTATTTATTATATGTGAAATACCATTCAATGGCATTACCGCTACGACTACTTCTGATAAAGTGCATAAACTAAATGCCTTGAAGCTATTTATTGTATGTGCATTCTGTCAATCCAATTTCGGACTACTTTTTCAAGCAATTGGGCTCTTATGTCCGCAAGTGTCCGAGTTATATTAGCTTCCAAGGCGTCTTCAGATGCTTCGAAAACTTAAAAAATCACTTCTAAATGGAAATACGTCTTTTTCCACCGATTCTATCGTGACTGAGAAATAATATTTTTGATGAAAATACTTCCGGAAGAGGATCGATGTACATTACAGCAAATGTATTGACCTTCCAGATAATTATTTTAACAAATAAAGTATAACAGAATAATATAAATATAATAAGTTTAATTTTTATTAAACTATCATTAAGAAAAATTTTGCTCTACCCTCGTAATTTGTTGACGAAAAGGTGAAGGATCTTAAAGAATACTTTAATTACAAATATGTTTTGATGTATGATAAATTTTGTTAAAAGCAATTCAACCAGTTCGATTAACTCTTTTTCTCTCTAACGTTGTTTTGATTTCTTAGTCTTCGTCTAGTTTTTGTCTAAACTATGTTCTTGGTTGTGTTTCTTCATACCACTTTTAAATTCTATTTTGATTTGCGATCACGCTTTATATTTTAACATTTCTGTTTTTACCTCTTACTCAATTCTGTGTAGCATCAAAGCAGACGCAGTATTATTCATAGTGTAGTAACCCTACATTAGTGAAGAGTATTTTGGAGGTACTTAGTTATTCGCTGTTAAAAATGTATACCTTGTTTTCCATTTCTTCAACAGATTTTTGAAGTAATAACTCCTTTCCTCTTCAGGACCACGATTAATTTTTAAAATATATGAAATACATATATGGTCAGTTTTTACCTGTCCTGATTTTTTTTATCGTAAAAAGTGAGCAATGGATGTTACCATGGAACAAGTGGTAATCCGACGGAGTAAGGACTGGATTGTATGCTGGGTCAAGAAGAAGTTTCAAATCCAATTCGTTAATTTTTTGACGTGGTCAGATGTATCTTGAGTTAAGTAATGTCTGAATGATTGTGGCGTGTTCATATATTTTTTCTTTATTTGGGTTTTTCGCCCCGATCTAAAACTCAACAAATTTCAAAAATATCTATTCTTATGTAAATAAAGAATCACTGGGTAAAAACAAAACATTAAACGAAGACAAATTTCTCAGTGATTCTTCTTTGTAATAAATTTGCCTAACAAACAAAATTTTAAAAATATAAAAATGTTCTAAAAAAATATACAAACTTTTAACGTTAACGTTTCGGGAAGTATTCTCCTCCCATTTTCAATACGAAACACAGTAAACCTCACCTATATATATTTTTTTGGTAGTAGGTCACTGTCATTAAAAACTAATTGTCAATGTAAGTATCTCAATTCTTCTATTGGAACCTATATTTATTTCTATAAATATACCTATTTCTATGAATTTTGAAAAGATAGGAAGGAAATATATTTTTGTGTATGTCAACATGATGATGATGCTAACATGGTTAGCAAAACGTGCGTCGAGAAGTTAAAAAAAGTGATTTGATGTTTAGTGGCAAATCTCCTCAAGTTTAGTGTTTCACACCAAAGGTTCCAATAGAAGAATTGAGATACTTACATTGACAATTAGTTTTTAATGACAGTGACGTACTACCAAAAAAATATATACAGGTGAGGTTTACTGTGTTAGATTCGTTTTGAAAACGGGAGGAGAATACTTCCCGAAACGTTAACTTTAAAAGTTTGTATATTTTGTTTTAGAACATTTTTATATTTTTAAAATTTTGTTCGTTAGGCAAATTTATTACAAAGAAGAATCCCTGAGAAATTTGTCTCCGCTTGGTTTTTTGTTGTTACACAGTGACTCTTTATTTACATAAGAACAGATATTTTTGATATTTTTTGAGTTTTAGATCGTGGCGAAAAACCCTAATAAAGAAAAAAATGTATCTTGAGTTGTCTTGCTATAGGCGGAACTCCTTACTGTTGGCCAAAGCTGGATATTTTTCGACCAGAACTACCGATACTTTCTGAAGTGGAGCTGAGTAGAGTTCTGAATTTATCGCCCTACTATTAGGAACCAATTCAAGAAGGAAACTCAATTATTTCTTCAAAATTCTACCAAGTGCACAGCATGAGATAATGACGCAAATACTTTTATTACACCCTAGTAGATATTGATAAGGAACTCTTGGGATTGAGCTGCGTTTAAACATACATTCGCCATCTAGTCTATAAAATACAATATAGTGGGGAAATTAGTTACTACTTAATGATATCTAATTAAATTAGTGTAAATTGCAGTTAGTTATTGCAATAATAAGAAAATTAACATTCGATAATTCTTCTCCTTTCTAATTATTTTTGTTCTAATTATTTAATAATAATTCTTATTCTAAAATTCTAATAATAATTCTTATTCTAATGATCTATTTGATCTTTCGAAGATTGTTTAATTCTGATAATTTTCCTGATTATAAATATATAGGTACATATTAATTTTGTTATAAACGTAAAACTTATTTTCGAAAATAATACAAAATTGTTGACTGTTTCATTTTATTTGTGAGTTCATTTTGTATCTCTATATAAGGTTCTAGTAGCCCATTCAAACCATTTGAAAACTTTCTTCTTAGAGCAAATCTTGCAACTGTTGTGCGGTTAATAAATTTTTTTGTAAACTACTTAACGTTACGGATGTTGAAGTCATCTTAGTAGTCGTTGCCTCTTTGGAGATCTCATCGTCTGTATTGCCTTCGAGATCCGATGTATTTTCCAGAATTTCAAGCAGTTTTATGTTGCCTTACCAGGAACTGCTGACGTACCGACCACAACCTCTGACCATAACTTTCACCAGCAGGAATTCATTGTTGATAAACATAACTCATCCACTGGTACTTTCATACCTTTTATGCAATGTTTTCCAACTTTTAGTAACAGTGAGAACAGAATTTTGTTCCATGTTATTCAATGCATAACTGAAAGTCCGCTTGACATAATATCTTTAAACGCTGCTATTACTCCCTGATCTAATGGTTGTATCCGTGATGCAATGTTAGGAGGTAGAAAACAAACTTCTATGTCAACTAAGCAAAAAATGTCATCAGAAAATTTTAGAGATTCAGAATGGCCGGGAGCATTATCAATAAGAAGTAAAGCTTTGAATGGCAACGATTTTGAGGCCAAATATTGTCTAACACTGGGTACGAAGCAGTTCAGAACCCAGTCTGTAAATAATGTTGCAATCACCCAACCTTTTTGATTTGCTCTCCAAATTTGCTCTCAATGCAAATTTTTGTTTTTATTTTTTAGAGCACGTGGGGTAAAATATTTGTAATTATTAGTGCAAAAGGGAAGAGTAACCTGGTAACTTTAAAATCCTGGTGCAGATTATTCGGTTTAAGGCACAAATGTTCAAGCAGGCATCCTTTTCCAAAATAAACCTGTTTCATCGGTGTTAAATACCTGATCTGGTTGATAACCCTTGCTTTTGGTCAATTGTTTGAATTCAGTCGGATACCGATTAGCCACCTTGTTATATGCAGAAGCCGAGTCCTCCGTAATTTTTACGTTGCAAAAAAGCGATTTTTAAAATTATCAAAGCAACTTTTATTAGCTTGGAAGCTTAGAGTTTCATCATCTGACTTTAGATTCTCGAAAAGACGCCTAGCTTTTTCTTGAATAATTCGGCTACTAAGAGGCACTCTTTTTTATGTTTGATCTTCGATCCAAATTCCGAGCGTTCTTTCCATCTTTTCTATCGTTAGAAGTCGCGAGAGACACCTAACTTTATTGCTGGTACTAGTACCACAGGAAACACTCTCCCGAATGGATTGCTCACTCTTTTTTATTGTTCTTACTGTGGATTTATTCACTTGAAACTTTTTTGCGCTACTCGCATACGTTTCACCTGTAGCAAGTATGTATATATATGTATATATATATATATATATATATATATATACCTGTATGTATATGTATATATATATATATATATATATATATATATATATATATATATATATATATATATATATATATATATATATATATATATACCTGTATGTATATATATATATATATATATATATATATATATATATATATATATATATATATACCAGGTTTGTCGGTAATTCCTTTCCGGTTTTTTTGCTAAAGAAAACACGTTATTTACAATGGATAATTAAAATGTATTTATTCAAAGTACATTTCGTTCTATACATTTTGCCCATCTCTGAGGCAATTTATGGATGCCATTCCAAAAGAATCGTTTCGCCATTGTGCTAAACCATTCACTGAGCCATTTTTTAATTTCTTCGAAATCGGCGAAGTGCTGCTCTGCAAGCGCGTGACTCATCGATGCAAAAAGGTGGTAGTCCTGCTAATATCTCAGACTCTTTCTATTTCATTTCACTATATCCTATACTCTACATGTTGCTCATATACCCATATTTATTTTTCTCTCTATCCCTAAGTGTTTTCCCGCTATCGCTTCTCGTCTCTCTATACCATAAGTTAGTACCAGTATTACGCAAGTCATGTAAGTCCGTATATTACTTTCAATGCGCATATTGATATTTATCCCGATAACATCTCTCAAGCAACCTGATATTGCCTAGACTTCAGCATACGGCTAGAATGATTGTGGCGTGTTCATATATTTTTTCTTTTTTGGGGTTTTTCACCATGATCTAAAACTCAAAAAATATCAAAAATATCTGTTCTTATGTAAATAAGATAAAAAGATAAATAATAAAAATTAATAGATAAAATATAAGATAAAAACAGCGTCCTATACGTACAGCGTCACATAAAATCGAAGTAATGAAAGAGTATTTAAAGAAGCTATGTGTGCTTTATATCAAATAGGCAGAAAAATCAATATTATACAAAGTCGATTAAAATGTGGATTTTCAACCCCTCCTCTGACTAGTAGACCAAGACATTTTAATAGGCCAGAAAAAAATATATTTGTGTGAGAGTTTAATTTATCGTTTGGAAACCCAAAAAGTGACACATGTACTACTTGTGATGCAGGTGAGGCAAACGAAGAGCATAAGGAAATTACATAGCTGGAAAAAAAGTTCTGAAAGCGGGCAAAGAAAAACAAAAGTTTAGATTACAATGACATGCAACAAACAATGCCACTTCCCAATCTAACGACTTCTAAAGCATTTTACCTTCGCCAGTTGTGGTTTTACAATTTTCGGGTATATATTGTTGCAAAACACACAGAAAACACACACAGCGCGACTTTTACACTCTTGCCTAGAGAAACAATCACAGACATTTAGGTGTGGATATGTGTGGACGTGTGTGTGTGTAGGGTAGAAAGTAAGACGGACAGAAGAATTAAAGAAAAACACCCATCCGAGCGCTGAAATCGAACCAGCTACCTTTGGATTGTCAGGCAGGCGACTAACCCGTCAGACCACCACGGCCGGCTTCATTAATCTAGATTTAAGATTTTGTTTAATACATCCCTTTTGTACAAATCAGATTTTTTTCTTTAAGATTTTACATTGGATGGAGGTGTTATGTACATTTTTTCTTCAGTTTTGTGAAGAAGTCATTTTTTTTAAGTACAACTTTCAATTCTTCTATTCGAACCTTCGGTGTGAAACACGAAACTCAAAGAGATTTACCACTAAACACTAAATCACTTTTTTTAAAGTTCTCGACGAACATTTAGCTAATCATGTTAGCATCATCAGGAGATGATTAATTCTAAAACTAAACTGTGTTTTATTTATATGATAACCCTAATTACTACTTAGGAAGCGTAATAACTATCTAATGAAGCGTGTAAAAAAAATAATAAAAGATCAAAAAAGAAAAACAAAAAATGAACCGTGAAGTTTACTAAGCCTTACATTAATAATTGAAGAAGTTGACTGAACGTAATAGGTCCTTTATCCCGGTTCATGATTTTCTTGCATTTTTCTATTTGAATGCTTTCATATGCATTCAAAGCCCTATTGTTATTATTGGTGATGTTCGATTGTATGCTGGGCAACATAAGATTTTTTATTTCTCCCATATCTAATGTGGGTAATGAGTTCTTTATATCTCGGTAATATGGATCTTTTTGTTTGCCCAATACACATTCGATCACAATTTTGTCAGTTAATTTCGTAAATCCCCGACTTTTCATGTTGATTTTGATTCTTTGAAGATTGAAAAGATAATTATCTTTGCTTAAAGGAAAATTGATTAACAAAGAATTAAAATTTATTAGGTAGGTATTCGAAATGAACAGTTATAATAAGAACATTGTAGATAAATTAATTAAAAAACATAAGTTTAGAAAATTATTGAAAAAATCTTCGACTTTTCAAAAGGATCAGAATAAAAATAAATTCATGGTAATGTTTGATGCGTAATTAACATGAGGACTAGACAAAATTTTGAACAAAAGTTGACATTAAGGTTGTGTACAAACCATATAATAAATTAAAAGAAGTCCTAGGTAATCCAAAAAATAAAGTAGATCAATGTGAAAAGTCGGGGATTTACGAAATTAGTTGTCAAGATTGTGATCAAAGGTATATTGGGCAAATACAAAGATCCATCTTAATGAGATATAAATGATAAATACATTGCCCACATTAGATATGGGAGAAATGAAAAATCTTGTGTTGCCCAGCATGCAATCGAACATCACCATAATACGGACATTACTAATTTAAGACTAGTTAAAAGTGTAAATAATAATAGGGTTTTGGATGCATATTAAATCATTCAAATAGAAAAATGTAAGAAAGTCATGAACCGGGATAAAGGACCTGTTCCGTTCAACTTTCAATAATTAATGTAAGACTCAGTAAACTTTTTTCTTTAATTGTTTTTTTATACACGCCTCATTACGTAGGTAGTACGCTTCCTAGATTGTAATTAGGGTTATCATATACATAGAACATAGTTTAGTTTTAGAATTAGATTAGATTAGATAGATTTCCTGATGATTTAATCGAATTTTACTTTAAAAAAGTGATTTGGGGTTTAGTCGTAATTCTCTTTGAATTTAGTACAACTATCAGTTAAAAAACATTTATGATTCTTAGTAATAACCAAAACATTGTTTGTATCAACAAAGGCAAAAAAAGTTTACACAAAAAACTTTTACCTTAATTTATTAAAAAAAAATAATTTTGTTACGTTACACCTTCATCCACCAGTATCTTCAATTCTAAAATGGTGATGTGAGATACCCACCTTGCTCACCGAATTCGACCGTTGTAAACTTTTTCCTTTAGGGTTATTTTAAGGACAGAGTATATGCTAACAACCCTCCAACCATCGAGGCCCTAAAGGATAACATCCGACATGAGATGGCCACAATATCTCCTGAAATGTTGAGAAGAGTTTTTGAAAACGCTGTGAGAAGAGCACATGTTTGCGAGCAGGAGAACGGTGGTCATTTAGTCGATCTGATTTTTCATGCGTAATAAAAAAATATCTATAACAACATTTTCATTTGTTGTGTAGCTGATGTATTTATAATGTTTCGCTCAAATTTTACAAAGCAAACAAACTAAGAATCTTATTTTGCGGCACCCTATATTTTACATATATATATATATATATATATATATATATATATATATATATATATATATATATATATATATATATATATATATATATATATATATATATATATATATATATATATATATATTCCTCATGTTCAATTTATTACTGATGATCGATTACTGATGTTTGTGATCAATGGTGCGATTTTTTAGTTTTTTAGTATATTTAATATATCAGGTAGCTGAACCTTATCAAACGCCTTCGTTATATCTATGAAATAGATGGATTATGGACAGGGTAAGTAAATTCTATAGCCTTTTCTTTTATTTGTCTTGACATGAATACGGCATTAGCCGTTGATTTATTTAGCCGGACTCATTACTGTTGATCTTTGTTTTCTACAGTTTGAGTTTACCTTTGATAATACATGGTGATACTGAGTAAGGTCCTCCGATTATGGGATTGGTTTTTGTTCTCTTTTAAAAATAAGTATGGTGATGCTTCTATGCCAATATGTTGATATACTGGACATTTTAAGTCTATAATTAATTAATCCATAATTAAAAATAGGAAAAAAAGTTCTCTCCGGCCGGGAATCGAACCCGGGTCTCCCGCGTGACAGGCGGGGATACTTACCACTATACTACCGAAGAATTGATATTAACTGATCTATAACTAAAACACCTAAGACAATATCATGTCTATTAATACATTTTTTATTTTGTTTGTATGAGATCTCATTAAAACCGTTGAAATCGTTTACAAATTGTCCGTTTCTTATCACAACCTCTCGTTTTACTCGGTAAAGACATATGCCCGATAGGCAGGTGCGTTTATAAAAAGACACGAGATGCGAACAACCGTCAAGCACCTGCTTTTTTCCACCAGTTAATTGTCACAGCGTTATTTTTGAATTGATCGATCTTATGTTTCGATCATTTTCTCGAATAAGGCACCTTAATTACGCTAATTGCTTTTATCTTTTTTTTTTTTGGTTCAATTGATATTGAATATTTCTGCATTCGTCATCTACCTATATCTTCAAAATATATTGGATCGCTACTATGTATGGAAACGGTAAACTATCTTGAGAAAGCTTTAAGATTTCTTAATGAAAATTTGTACACGAACATCAAGAAATATTTGCCACTTTTTGGGTATATTTTAATTTTTTTTTCTTGTCGCATATTTGAAATCCAAGACTAACTTGATTTTTTTAAATGATCACGATACTTAAAGTTTTTTTCTGAATTCAACGATGTAAATATTGTATGGTTTATTTCAGAATAGATATATATATATATATATATATATATATATATATATATATATATATATATATATATATATATATATATATATATATATATATATATATATATATATATATATATATATATATATATATATATATATATATATATATATATATATATATATATATATATATATATATATATATATATATATATATATATATATATATATAATAAAAAAATAAATATATATTTTTATAAAATAGAATGTGTTTCGGTCTGTTTTAGGGTAAATATATTTTTCATTTAGTAGGCTATGAAACTATCGATGACAGATGAAGTATTTGATTACACCTGACAACTGTTAATGTCAATTTGTGAATTTCAAATTCCCTTCAATTTTTATATGGAATTAACATGTATTTAACTGAAAGAGAAATATTTGATATACTAACTTCTATTGGATACAGTGACAGAAAACGAGTTTGTCGAGTATTTAATGAAGTACATACGAACTTAGAAATATAACTAAATCAGCTGTTTCAAATACGCTGAAAAGATTCAGTGATACAGACAGCATTAAAAGTCGTCCAAAATTAGGAAGACGAAAAACAAAAACTAATGACGAAAATTCGTTGAATGTTTTAATTGACGTAGTAGACAATGGTAAATTTGGCCCAGTCCAAAAGATAATTAAAAAAAATTGGGAAAAGTCTAGAGGTTTGAGGTCAGGCGACTTATCAGGCCACTCGACTGAACCCCTTCTTCCTATCCATCTTTCTGAGAGCAGTTCATGAAGATAATCCCACACATTTCACGTAAAATGAGGTGGTGTCCCATCCTGTAGTTCATCAATAAACAACTCAAGTTCGTTTCTCAATAACTATTAATAATGTTCGCCATTAAATATTCTTCTACGAAGATACACCGATCCGATCTGATCACTTTTTATTGTAAATTCCACACCATACGTTAACACTTGGATTATTTTGTCTTCTTCTTCTTCTTTCTTCAGCCTAACAAGGATTACTGCCAGAACAATATCTGTAATTTTGTCTATTGGTCATGCCATTTAAATAAAAAGTTGCTTCGTTGCTATAAAACATGTGCTTCTCAAAATTGGAATGCTGACGCTTCTTGTCCAAAAACCAGTCGCAAAAATCACAATCATTATCATGCAATTCTTGTATGCTTCTCATTTTGTAAGGATGATAATTATTGCCCTGTAAAGTGGCCCACACCTTTGACTTAGAACAACAACTTCTTGGGCAATTTTGTGCGTTGACTTGTGAGAATTTTCCACATTACAAAGAAGAACATTTTCTTCAGTAAGAACATTTTTGAGCCTTTTGCGAATCCTTATTTCTTAAAAACTACGTATTTAGAAGAGACTTATTGGGATGCCTTGCGTGGAATTCAGCGCACACATCGCGGATACTTAAACCATCAACATTGTTGAGTTGAGTTTTGCGAAGTTATGATAGAAAAAATAAATACCAATCCAAATTTTGTTTCAAATATTGTTTTCACGGCTGAAGCAACATTCTGTTTAAATGGCCATGTTAACTGTAGATACTGGGCCGATACTAATTTGCACTGAATGGAGCATGTTCATACACAGCATCCTCAAAAGTTAAATGTTTGGATAGGATTTACTGGTAAGAATACTATAGGACATTTTTTCATTGATGGCAACTTGACAGCATATAGGTATTTAGATCTATTGGAAGAAAATATCATCCCTCAACATTATATCTGTTTCCAAATTTGATTAACCAAAACTAGGAAATATGGTTACAGCAAGATGGTGCACCATCACACTATGGCATTAACGATAGAAGTTTTCTTAACACTAATTTCCGAAGCCGATGGATCTGTCGACCAGGAGTTATCGAATGGCTGGCAAAGTCCCCAGATTTGGCACCACCCGATTTTTTTGTGGGGCTTTTTAAAAAGCGGGGTTTACGTTAATAGTCCAGAAAATCTCGAAGATCTCAAATTACGAATTCGGCAAGAAATTGCCGATATACCTCTTATCTGGTGGGAAAGCGCAAAGACTTCGTCCGACGTATCCATTACTCCCAGAAAGTTAATGGTGGACACTTTGAACTCGTTTTGTAAATAGTTTTTTAATAAAAAAAATGTAATTTTGATTGTTTTTTTTTAATCTGATATTGACAAAACAGACCGAAACACCTTTTAGCCAGATTTTTAAAATCTATTTTGAAAAAAAAAACCATATAAAATTTTCCTCGTTGAATTCAGAAAAAAATGCTCTTTCCAACAGGGCGAAATTCAAGCACTGTTGTCATTAAAAAAATCAAGTTAGCCTTGGATTTTAGGGAAGAAAAGGAAGAAAAAAAATTAACATATACCCAAAAAGCGGCAAACATTTCCTGATGTTTGTGTACAAAATTTTATTAAAAGAAATCTGAAAGCGTTCTCGAGATATTTGACCGTTTCCATACATAATAGCGGCCCTGTATAATAAAGTAATGTAGCGTGCATTTAAAACTAAAACAAAAGTTACTGAGAACTAGATCTGGAGAAAATGGAGGAGAAATAAATAATCTATTATATGTAAATAAAATATTGATATTGATTGAACCAGATTGATAGATGATAACACCTTGGAATTCGGCAACTACAGAATTTTTAAAAGTAAAACGGACAAAAGAATACTCAAAAATACACCACATCTCGGTGTTGCTTTCGCTGTCTCAAGAAACATTCTTGGTTCTATAACAAATGTCCAGCCAGTAAATAATCGACTTATGACACTATCCCTCAAGTGTGCTAATAAAAACTATACATTAATCAATGCACACCTCCCAGTTAACGAAGAAAATAAATCTAATCTTGAAAAAGTAAATAAGTCCTGGGAAATTCTGGAAAAGACTATCTCTAAAATTCCCTCTAACCATGTAAAAATCCTATTGGGTGATTTCAACGCCCAACTAGGGAAAGAAAGAAAGTACAGGAAAACAGTCGGCAGTTTGCCCGCTCATAAATGGACTAACCATAATGGTAGAAGATTGGTTGAACTATGTTCGCAGTTTAATCTAAAAATAATGTCAACCCATTTTAAGAAGAAAATAACAAAACAAAAGACCTGGAGGTGCCCCAACATGTACATGGGTGAATTTCAAATTGACCATGTTGCCATTTAGTACCCCAATTATTAAAGAGATTTTGAATGTTCAAGTCAGGAAAGGAGCAAATATAGACACGGATCACTACTTGACTAGAATCAAACTTAGCTTAAAACCTCGAAAACTTATTCAAAAGAGGCTGCTAATACCAAAGTTTGACCCAACGAAAATAAAACCAGCCCTAACAGAAGAACTTGATAAACAACCTGCGCAGAACTGGCAAGAATTACAACAAAAAATCATTAAAACAGCCTTAAAGATGGTCCCTTTACAAAAACGTAGAAAACATCCGTGGTGGGATGAAGTTTGCGAGCAAGCAGTATTAAGCCGAAGTAAAGCATTCAAAGATTGGAACAGTCAAAAACAGCGATAAACTATAACATCTTTTTGGAAGTAAGAAAAGAAACATCGAAGCTAATTAGACAAACTAAAAGAAAATATGAAAACAATCAACTTAATGAAATAGAAAAAGATTTCCAAAAAAATAACACCCGAAACTTTTACAAAACATTTAAAACTAAATTAACAGGCTATCAACCGCAGAGCCTATGCTTTCAAAAGGAAAACGGACAATTAGCTCTAAATAACCAAGACAATTGCAAGGAACTTGCGAAATATTTTGAACAAATACTAAACTGTCCTGAGCCCTTAAACAAATTACCAACACTAAACCCTAAACAAACAAGCCCAGATTCATTACCACCGAATGAAGAGGAAATCATTAGGCAAATCAAGTGGCTTAAAAATAACAAAGCTTCTGGTGAAGATGGAATCACTGCTGAACTTTTGAAATCCGCTGGTCCAGGTACAATCAAGGAAATAACCAAAATTCTACAAGAAGTTTGGCGAACCGAACGGATTCCGGAAGACTGGAAAGATGCTCTAATCCATCCACTACATAAGAAATGAGATAGAACGGATGTAAACAACTATAGAGGAATATCTCTTCTCCCAGTTTGTTACAAGATTCTATCTCAATGTTTACTAGACAGAGCACAGGGACAGTTAGAACCGAACATTGGTGAATATCAAGCAGGTTTTCGACCGGGCAGATCCTGCCCTGAACAGATCCTGAATCTAAAGTTGATTCTAAGACATCAAAAACTGTACAATAAAAATCTCGTCTGTACATTTGTGGATTTCAAAAAAGCATATGATTCTATTGACCGCGAATCTTTATTCCGAATCTTGAAAGAACAAGGACTAGATCTGAAAACGCTGGCAATTATTAAAGCAACGTTAACTAACACGAGGTCAAAAGTTAAATTCATGGGTGACATCTCAGAGCCCTTCGAAATTAAAACTGGTGTGAGACAAGGGGATGGACTCTCGCCACTCTTATTTAACTGTGTTCTAGAAAAAGTAATACAGGAGTGGCGTGAAAAAAAGTCGGCACTGAATATTGACCAGCCCATTAAACTGGGGAGAACCAACATCAAAATTGATTGTCTGGCATTTGCTGATGATCTAGCAATTTTAGCTCAAGATGTATTAACGGCACAGAAACAAATTGAAATCCTAAAAGAAATAGCAGAAAAGGTAGGACTCCAAATTTCCTTTGAAAAGACAGAATACATGACCTGTAACAGACTAAGAACACCATTTCTAAAAACGAAATATGGTAACATCAGACGAGTCTCTCAATTCAAATATTTGGGTGAAATAATCATGGAAAATGGGTTGGAAAAAGCGGCCAATAAGGGTAGATGTCAAAAAATGGAAACGGCATTGAGACTTACACAAAATATTTACAACAAAAAATGCCTATCTAAAAACACAAAACTGAGACATTACAACACGGTTATTAAGCCAGAATGTCTATATGCTGCAGAAACGCTCATTTTGAATAGAAAGAGGGACATTGAGGACATTGAAAAGAAGGAAATAAAAATCATAAGAAAAATCCTAGGCCCCAAACAAATAAATAGCACAACATACCGACTTCGAGAAAACCAAGAAATCAAACAATACACAGATATACATAGCGATATGAGAAAAAGAAGACTTAAGTTTTACGGACACATCAAACGGATGAATCCGGGTAGGCTAACTAGACAAATAGTCGAATTTTATGAAAATAGGAGTAGAGCTAAAGTAGAAATAATTAAATGGATTGCTGCAATTAAAGAGGACCTAAGATCAGCAAATATTACACAAAGTGAAATTCAGGATAGAGGCTGTTTCAGGCTCAAGGTTAACGTTTGGAAGGTTGGCCAGAGAGAAAAATGTAGGAAGACTGGAACAACTTGGTCTGACGAAAGGAAAAAAGCTCATAGCGAAAGAATGAAATTAGTATGGGCTCAAAGGAAGGCTAACAACAACAAACGCCTCTAATTGTACTTCGCGTGGTCCACCAGGGCCCATACGTGAATAATAATAATAATAAATAAAATATTTATGCGTTAATTTTTGGCACTTTTTTGGTAATTTTTTACAGTACCTTTTTATTTTTTCTTTGCTTTAGAGATGCATCAGCAATTGAGCCTATTTAGCAACTGGACCTATAGCTTATGTGGATTCTGAACCCTAGTCATCAAAAAGGGACACAGAATTATAATGGTTGACATTTTGATTGGTAATTTTTTTTAAAATTAATTAACACGAAATAGATATATTTAAAAAAAAGGTAGGTAGTCATGGGGACTGCCGACAGAAGTGAAATCTTGAAACTTTGGAATAACTTCTTTTTTTGTAATTTTTAAATGTTTAATTTAATTTAATTTTTAATTAATTTATTTTAATTTAATTTTTTAATGTTAATTTTTAAATTTTGGTATGAAAACATTATGTATTATTATATTAATTATGAAAATATTCGAAAATAAATGCTTTGGTTTTGTTATTCACTTTTCTACATAAAAATATTAGCATATTAAGTAATCACTCTTGTACTGCACAGTGATTCGACAATTAAACAATTAAAACAATGATTATCCAAAACACAATTTAATTTAAAATACATTTAAAACACAATTGGCGTCGCCAGTCTGGTGCAACACGTCACTAGCATGTCGGTAGCGCGAACCCATAAGTTTTGCCACTACGGAAAATCACCCAACGCGGCTAAATAAGTTTTCACTTCAAAAATATGCCTTGTTTCTTTTAAGAGTTATAAATAATTAAAATGGTTAAAATTACACTTCTCCCATTCTGTAGATTAATATATATAATTATTATAATATAATAGATATAAGAATATATCATATAGAATGGTTTGGATGTACTTGTAGTTTTGGATGCAATTTAAGCAGAATGACTGAGGATTAAATTTGGACAGTAAAGTGGCAATATATTTTTTGTATCTTTATCTAGAGCAACCAGCAATGACAAGAACGATGCAGCAATTGGGGTTTTGTAATCCTCCTTCGCGCAGTTGGTCACACACAAAAAAGAAACGTAAAATTTGTGGCGTTAACAATACGTGAGTGCAGCTCATACGCGAAATTGGATGCACGAACTATAAAATAAAAGAAAATACCGTTGATTCGGACGAAATTGTGAGTTAGTTACATGGGGGCAGATGGGGTGTGAGAGGGTCGACGTATATATAGGTCACAACATATTGTACAGAACCGTAATCAGATATAAAGAGGAAAGAAACCTGCCTTGGTAAAATATTTTATTGAATATATAGAACAAGTCTTTTCAAGAAAAGTATATGTTGACACTTGATCACATATAGAAGTTTGTGATGGAAGTTTTAATAAAAACAATAATAAAAATTAAAGAATATCCGTTATTTTTTTCTTTTTATCTCGAATCATAGCTGTGTCGTGACAATTAAGCATTGCTTTTTTATGAAGAAAAATACCATTGAAGCATAATAACGGATTGATAAAAATTAACCAAACTCGGCCCCCAGGAAAATCAACCATAATTGATTGGTATGCTGAATTCAAACGTGGCTGTACAAGTACCGATTATACTGAATGGTCTGAACATCTAAACGAGGTGGTTACACCGGAAAACATCAGAGAAATTCACAAAATTATTTCACACAACCGTAAAATAAAGTTCCAGGAGGTAGCTGATATTATAAAGATATCGAAAGGAAGTTCATACAGTATTTTGCATGAACATTTGGGAATGCGTAAATTGTTATCGAAATGGGCACCGCATTTGCTCATAGCGGGCCAAAAACAATCACGTATTGGTGATTCTGAGCAATGTTTAGAGCTATTTAAGTGAAATAAAAGTAATTTTTTGATGCGCTAAGTGAGAATGGATGAAACATAAATTCATCACTAAGCAAGAAAGCCGTCCAAAGTGACCAAGAACACAACCATCGGCGGATAAGTTTATGGCCTCTATATTTTGGGATGTGCATGGGATATTGTTCATCGATTATCTCGAGAAAGGTAAAACCATCAATAGCGAATATTACATTGGTGCGTTTGAAGGACGAGATCGCATAAATCTCTTAATGAACAAAAAAGTGCTGTTTCACAAAAACGATGTGACAAATCATAGGCAACGATGGCCAAATTGCATGTATGGCACATCGAATTGCTTCCTCCTCCACTGTATTCTCCAGATCTGGCTTCCAGCTACTATTTCTTGTTTTCAGACTTCAAAAAAATGCTCGCTGGAAAGAAATTTTTCTCCAATGAAGAGGTAATTGCCGAAACTGAAGGCTGTTTAGAGGCTAAAGAAAATCGTTCTATAAAAATGGTTTAGAAATGTTAGAAAAGAGTTGGAATTGTTCTTCAAGGATAATATATTGATGAATAAAGTCGAATTTTGCAAAAAAAGTTTGTTTTATTTGTCAGATGTGTTACTACACTACATTGAATGACTGAATCTCGTATCAGACTCGGGCCATTATGCCTGTCCCTTACAAAATATTTTACAAGTTCTTTCAAGCTAGTTTAAAAGAATATATTTCTTTGATTACTGCTGTCGTTAAATCTGAATATTATCGTCATACGTAGTGCACAGAAATATTCAGTCTCCATCACCATTAAAGGTGAATCCCAAAAGATTTGGTTTAGAAATAATTATAGACAAAGTAGACAATTCACAACATTGAGGTTGTGAATTTTTGCATTAGCTGCATATTGAACCGGCGCGTCTCCTCTGATACGTTTTATTATAGTTTTGCAGAGCTCTGCGTACTCGATTCTGCCAAAAGGACTCCCTGTATTTCCCATTGTCCGTCGTTTATTCATTAAATCCATTGATTGAGATTTCCATTGATTGAGACCATTGATTGAGACCATTGTCTCACTGGAGATTTTTGTCTGATAGATTTTTCTTCTCATTCTATTGAAGCAGCCGTTTCAAGCACATTTTTGGTGATTTCTTCATATTGGGCTTATATTTCCATGGCCTCCAGGTCTTGTTCAGCAACGCGGTTCGACAAAGCAATCTCCAAAATCGACAAAGAATCGACTTTGGTCTTCTTTGACCTTGCCATTCTTTTGCGCTCTCTTCAACAGCTAATTCTAACTTTTGCTCGTATCATTCGGTGGTCACTTCCAACATTAAAATTGTTAAGGATAGTACAATTGTAAAATATTGTTTTATCGTTGGTCATGATGTAATCAATTTCACTTGTCCAGATGGAAATTTTCCATATCCATGTTCTGCTGATATTTTTCTTATAGAACGAATTTATAATAAAAAGTTCATGTGCTTATAGCAAAATCAGCCAATCTGTCACCTCTACTGTCCCGCTCACAAGTTCCATATAGGCCAGTTGCATTTTCAACTGTCGCTGTTCCAATTCTGCTATTTGCTATTAAAATCACCCATTAGGATTTTGTTTCAACATTTCTTCCTGTAGAAGCTGGGCCACATCATGATATAATTCCTCAATTTCCTCATGCCTATAAGTTATAATTGGTTCATAAGCCAATTATAACTTATAGGCATATATATATATATATATATATATATATATATATATATATATATATATATATATATATATATATATATATATATATATATATAGTATAACTTGAATAAATTCTTATCAATATAACCGAGTAAAAAACAAATAATCTGGTAATTAATAGAAAATGTTGGGTAGATTTGAGGGTGGTTTTTAAACTTTCAATCTGTAGTATACATTCTTGTATGATGATTAATTTTTGATTCATGTATGAACGATTTCCTCAAGTGTCAAACTCCGTCAAAGGCCGACCCTGTATCGACCACAGCCATAAATTAAAAGAAGAGATAAAAGTTATGGCCCAGGTAATCGAATTGGAAGTTGGTTTATAGTTTTTTAAATGGCGAAAAAATGACAGGAACCGTCTGCGAACGCTCGACCTCGTCAGGATTTTCTCCCGATGACGAATCAGTCCGATCCTTGAGGTAAAAACAATTAAACAACTCGTATCGAAATTCACGATTCCGACATTGTCTGTCTTCTCGCCCTTGACAATATTATGGTGTCGAGAAAGTGTATATCGTGAACGGTACTGATAAATATTCTTGGCAGGTGCGTCTGTTCATGTAATATTACCCCAATCTCCCTGAAAATAATAAAAAGAGGCAGACACAGATGGGAAGTACGGAGATTTTCGAGGCAGGTGGTGCGTTTCAACGGCCATCAGCTGTTGTACCGGTGGCTGGTTAACAGCTGATGGGTGTTGGGCGTGGTACGACCGATAGTATTTCTACCTTGCTCAGTCCATTGTTTGATGAAGACCTGGATTTTAAGTAAAAACATTTTAAAATATCGACGGGACAGAAGACTTAAGCGCTAACCATTCATCGTATTTAAGGATTTTGAACAGCGCTTTATTGTTCACACTCACTAGTCTAATTGAAAAGTTCGCGGAGTGACTCCTATAGAATCACGACATTTCACCAAAATGTCATTTGGCATTTTCAAGTGTTGTCTGTTCCAACTGAAGAGTTCAACGCAGTCGAAGCGGGCAATACTTAAAAATGTCAAATGGAATTTTGGCGAAACGTCGTGACTCTTCACAGAATGAACAGATCGACTGGAATGATTTAGAAACATTATCTACCATCCGTGAAAATACTAGATGTAACATATATATATATATATATATATATATATATATATATATATATATATATATATATATATATATATATATATATATATATATATATATAAGATATATATATGGTGTTACTGCGTCCAATGAGACAACAGTGCTGAGTGTCATCAGACACCCAAATGCTGGGATCCACAATCTCATGTAGAACACACAACAACCTTCCTCTCCGCTTAATAAACATTTTGGGGTGGGATCTTCCTATTCTGGACCAGAGATCTCATGTCGGTGCCCTGAAGAGTCTAAACATCAAGAGACGAAACATGTGTCATCCAATGGAAGGGATGGGTGGAGCGCGTCCGCAGTCAAGTAATCAACAAAATGTATATATATATATATATATATATATATATATATATATATATATATATATATATATATATATATATATATATATATACGATGGACGGACGATGTGGGGGAATTGGATTCAATCGAAATCTGAAAGACAGTGTAGTAAAAGTTGTGCGTCAATGCGTCATTCAGTCGATTAACAAGTTGAAGCTTCAAATAGTCCAAGCTTATGCACCAACTATAAGCTATAGGGATGAGAAAATTAAGGAATTTTATGATAATGTGGCTCAACTTCTAGGCAAGGAGAAGTGTAGGTACAAAATCCTGATAGGTGACTTTAATACCAGAATCGAAAAAGCAAGAACTGGTGAAAATGCAACTGACCCATATGGAAATGGCGAGCGGGACAATAGAGGTGACAGGCTGGTTGGCTTTGCTGAAGGACAAGAACTCTATATTATAAATTGATTTATAAGAAAAAGCTCAGCAGAAAATGGACATGGAAAAGGCATTTGGACTCACAAGTGAAATTGATTACATCATATCAAACGATAAAACAATAGTTTGCAATTGTACTATTTTCTACCATTTTAATGTAAGTGACCACCGAATATTATGAGCAAAAATTTGGATAAACTGCTGAAAAGAGCGCGAAAGAATGATAAGATCAAGAAGTGGCAAAGAAGATCAAGAAGTGAATTCTGGTTGCTGGAGAAGGGCAGCGATTTTGAGTTTGCTCTGTCAAACCGCTTTGCAGTATTGCAAGACTCGGAGGAGATGGAAATTACAGACCAATATGAAGAAATCGCAAACAATGTGCTTGAAACGGCTGCTTCAATAGCAACAGAAGATAAATGTTTCAAACAGTCGAAATTCTCAAATGAGACCATTAATTTAATGAAAAAATTACGGACAAACTAAAGCTATTTGAAAAACTAAAAGAAAACGTATTCGAGAGGAAACACGCCGATTCAACCTGCAGTTAGTGCAAAAAACTGTGGAAGAAAACAGAGGAATTAACAAAGCTAAACAGAAGCTGAGAAAGAAAACGCAAATTTTTGCCTTAATATGTGAGGATTTTATTCAGTTATATGAGGATCAGAATCAGTTAAGAACAGCAATCTCCACTGAAGAACAAATGCCGGATGTTCTGGTGACGGGAGTGACAACGGCTAAAGACTCGATAAAAAATGGCAAGGCTCCAGTATAACTGTTGATATGTTAAAAGCTCTTGGCCTGACTTTACATAAAACACTAGCAAAATTATAATCCTAATTACTTAAAGAACAAAAAGTACACAACTTATGGAAAAACTCGGGAGTGATTCTTTTGTATAAAAAAATGAAGACAGGAAGATTTAAAGAACACCGTCTAATAAGCTGATGTACGCAGTAGTGTACAAAGTTTTCACCAAGGTAATATCTAAAAGAATATTAAGAAAACTTAATAACGCACAACTAAAAGAGCAAGCAGGATTAGAAGTGAATACAGTACAATGGATCACATCCAAGTTCTACAACAGGTCATAGAAAGACTCAACGAATACACTATGCCACTGTGCTTGCTTTTATCAATTATGAAAAAGCATTTGATTCCATCTCAAAGCACGCCATAATTGCTTAACCAAGGCGTAGAGAAAGTCTATCTAAACCTACTAGGATCGATGTATGATGAAGCTACAGCGACCCCAGCGACTACAGCGGCTACAGCGATTACAGATCGTATCACCTTGAGAAAACTCCGGAGTGTCATACAAAACAAGTGGCGTGGCCTACTGTCTTCCGGTGTAATATTGCTCCATGATAATGCAAGGCTAAATATTTCTGCATCATCACAGGTCTTTGGATGAGATTAACTGGGTCATCTACCTTACAGTCCAAACCTTGCTCCCAGTAATTTTCACTTGTTCCGGTACTTAAAGGAGTTCCTTGGTGGTCAACGGTTTAAAGACGAATAAGTAAGTACTGCAGTTATGAATTGGACTTCTTCCAAGGTGGCAGGTTTCTTTGAGGTCGGAATTCCAGAACTTGTTGAGAGGTATGACAAATGTTTGAACAAAAATGGAAATTAAGTAGAAAATTAGATAAAAGTATGTAGAATATGGAAAACAATATATTTTAATAATATTTATAGTATTTTTCTTCTTACTAAAAATACTTCGTAATTGCTCGTGCGTTGAAATATAACCTTGAAAATTTCAGATGCACCGTTATTTAACCTCGTAAATATTACACCCATCAAAGTATTTTTGTAATGGAAAAACGATATCAAAGTAAACGCAGCCCCAGTTTAGTTGCTGATTATTGTTGGACAATAGTAAAGGGATCACCAGGAACAAACTACTATCGTAAAACATCAATAATAACATCCTAAGACGAGGTTATGATTAGTAATAATACGTCTATTGCTAGAATGTGTTACAATGTATTACCATTTTTTGTATAACAAGGCAGAAAGGAACGTTGACATAAATATCAATTAATTTGTATACATTTTTATTAACTACAGGTATTAAAATATTAATTATTAAAATTTTAATTAAAAATATTAAAAGCTTGTTTAGAAGTCTAAGATTGACGGAGAAGCCATACATTTAAACCTTAAGATTATTATGATTACATTTAATACAGTTCCTAAATATTTTCTTTCGCTTTTCAAAATAATCGCTTTCTGTCAAAAATTTCGCTTTAATTCGTGGAAAAAAATTCCTTAGAGTTTTCTCAATAATTACACGGTTAATGTCTGGGCCTATTTGCATTAATTCTTGACAATAATCTCCAAAAAAGGTATGACTTATACAAGAATCTCTGACGATCCACGTAAAAGTCTTCAACCTGGTACTAATCTGTACTGTCGTGATACATTTTAAAAGACTGGAAAAGTTTCTGTCTCCCGGTGCCTTAATGAAAATGGTGAACTCGTCCAGATGAGACATCTTGGGCAAATAAGTCTTTAAATCTTCATTTAAAAATATATTCAAAACTGTTAAGTCACGAAGGTTAGGCAAACTGAAAATGTTTTTAAAGAGAGTCTCATCGTTCCCACTGTAACAGTGCAACAGTAACACTTCCAAAAGGAGAAGATGTCTTAACACTTCAAAACCAAACTCCTTCGGTATATAACAGCCTAGCTCTAGTCTGGTTAGAGAAGTCAGTTTTATTAAAGATTGCCAACAGAACAGGTCAATAATATTTGTGTTTTCTTGGGGAAACTTTATTGGAATGGACCTGTCAGTGTATAAGCATAAAGCTGCTAGATTATCAATGCTCTTAATAAAGACATTTGTTATTTTATATGGACATTCGATTCGATACAATCCCATAACATAATCCGTCTTCTTGTAACTTATAGTGATATTGTTTGAACAGTTTAAATATATGTCTGTTTTAAACTGAAAGAAAAATGGCATTATGTTTTTATTTTTCATTTTGGAATCGTTGAAACTTACTTGAAATGAAAGTTGATGGGTATCGATTAACTGCAACTTGCAGATTATATTCCCATAATTCTCACAGACAGTTTCTATATGTTTGCAGCAAGCAGTTGTGTATGGTCTATGATAAAGGTGATTTTTTACAAGACACTCCCACAATTTACACACTTTGGAGAGATTTAGTAAGTCTTCGTCTTGCAGATAATCGAAAACTAAAGTCAATGCATTTTGAACGAACCAATGATCTTTGGAGAATCTGTTTTCTATATGTGTAGACATGGTGTTAAAAGCTATGTTATGTTATTAATATAAAATTATTTCGATACATCAACACATATAAATATGTAAAATAATAATATTTATATCAATACGTATAAATAAGTATAAATAAAATTAAAATACCGCATATTTACTATTTATAAAAAAACGTAATTAATATTTGGCGATAACGAATGTTAATTATTAGATTCAAATACCAAAATATCTATTACAAGGTCTACAAATATGATACCGGAATTTACCCGTAGATGGCCCAAGCTGTCAATGTAGTTACCGTCAAATCGTGTCATTGGCGCTATTTCCTGGTCGATATCTGACAACAATGTCATCTTACAACAATACAAGTTTCATATAACAGTTTACAGTGAGCATGCTCTTGGTAAATCATAGTACTTTGAGTGGTTTAAAAAATTCAAAAGTGGTGATTTTGACCTGAGAAACGAGAACGTCGAAGACCACCGAAAAAGTTTGTAGACATTGTTTGCATTGTTGGATGAGAATAACGTTAAAACGCAACAACAACTCGTGGATCAATTACATCTGATACGACAAGCCATCTCTATACGTTTGAAAGTCATGAAAAAGATCTAGAAGATAGGAAAATGGGTTCCACATGAACTGAATGGAAGACAGCAGGAAAACTGAAAAACCACTTGCGAAATGCTGCTACTTGTGAAATATGGCTTACTCACCAGATTTGTCAGTCAAAATGTTTCCAAAGGAAAACTGAAACATTTGATGTCCATAAGGCGGAACTCATAATTATATATGGTTGAACGATTCGTGTTAATGAGTAGCACTGTAGGATCTATTTTGATAAATCACCCAGATGCTTCAATATAACGAAATTGTTGTGCTGAAAGAAATTGAAAAAATTTAAAGCTTTTTCAAAAGTCACCGAAGAAATGAGTGCGGAAAAATATGTTACAGCTAGTAAAACAATACCCATTATGAAATGTTTGAGAACTCTGTTAGACATAATAACGACAACGGGCGATTTGGCAAATTAATTGAAAAATGTTTGCAATAGAATTGAGCAAACGATTTGGCAACATCCAAATAGTACACCTTTTCACAGTTGCAACGTTTTTGGATCCTAAATTCAAAAAAATCCATTTGGATGAGACGTTAGCCTTGTGGAAAACAATAAATTATATAAACAAACGTTTAAACACCGAAAATGATGATCCACCAGTTCTGCCAGCTCATGCGGCCAGTTCTGAACCATTTCCTGCATCAGCTGTTAATGAGCAAGATATATGGCAGGCTCGCCATAAAAAGATAATAGCAGCCAGCACGTCAAGGGCCGAAAATAAAAAAATAGACTTTTATAATCCGGCTCCGTTATCGGGTCTTAAAACAGATTCTTTCGCTCTATGGAAGAACGACGTAGGAGTTTCTCCTAAGCTATCCGAGATGGCTCTAAACCACCTTCCGGTGTTGGCCTCTTCTGCGCCAGCAGAAAGGCTGGTTTCCAAAGAAGGGAATATTGTTAGGAAAACTCGAAACCGTATCTTAAGAGATTACGATAATTTTTGTGTTTAAACTCTTTTACGGAATATATATGGCAATAATTCTTTTTAGTTTTTTCATTGTTTAAATTTTAAAAACAAAAGTTCGTTTTGTCAAATTTTACTTTTAGTCTTGAAAACAGAAGTTTGTTTTTTAGTTTATTTCGTTTTTGTTTATTTTTATTTTAATAAAGTATTAATATAATTTTTATGTCGTCTATTCTTAAAACTAACCTTTATAAAACATGATGGTTGATGCTGATGGGGGTTATTTCCTAGTAACCTGTGAATACATTTTTGTTCTGGGAAAAAGTTATCATAGGTAGATACCCAACCCAATTATAGATACCCATATTCGTTCGTCTTAAGTCCACTTAGCTTGGTTTTATTATTATATAGAAAAGTATCCAGATTTTATGAAAATATTGATTTTTCCGAAGAATCGATTATTTTCTCTAAAAAAATCGATTTATTTAAAATCAATTTAAAAGTAACGAAGAAAAATCGATTACTAATTAATCGATTTTTTCATTCAAGTCCAGACCCTCTATATATGTACCAGGTATGCATGAAAAGTTGTAAGTGGGCTCGTTCAGTTCGAGCCTGACTGATGACCGTTTAAGGTCAGAAACTTGTTTCTGGAGACGCTTTCTCACGCGGTTACCTAAAACAAGGAAAAATTGTCCTTGTTTTTGAATATTTCCAATATTTTACATGAGTCCATACACAGGAAGATAGCGAAAGTGTATAGAAAGTGGGGGAGATTAAGTCTGTTGTACCTTCATCGTAAATAAATCTCAAAGGTGGTCGAAAAAGGGGCGAGAATTAAGTTGAGGACCTAACACATTCTGAATTTTTTTAGAGAAAAGGGGGTATACAGATGATTAATGTTGAACATCTTCTTCATTTCAGTGATAAAATAAACTATTATATTAGGATAATGTTGGTTCTGGGTTTTCTAAAACATCCACCCCTAACGATATCAATCTGTCAGTATGATTATTACAAAAAACCGGTTAACTTTATCATCCCATGATCCCTTTCGGTTGAACCCTTCCGAAGAATCACCAACTGGCTGGGACATATCTAGGGCTTTCTCTCGGGACCAACTTCCAACTTTCATATCTATTTATTGGTCGTCATATTCGATTCGTCATCGTCATAAGGTCTCTGTGTGTATGGGTGGCCGTTATTGCGCCTGTGGTGCGTGGCGGTTGAGTCACCCCGTCGTTGCGGGGTTATTGTCCCCTGTTTTACCGGCACTCCTCGCACCCCGGTCCCCGATATTAACTAGGACTTTCTTGATAACTTTCGATCGATACCGAATTAGCATCATTAATGATTTATTCATGAATATCGGCGCTGGGTGGAGAAACACGAACAAGGGGTTGAAATATGGGACATAAACGTGATTCGAGTTTTTGCTTTGGTGAGTTCGAAACGATGCAACTTCTTGGAATACAACGAAATAATGTGTGAATATATATTGCAATTATTAAACAATCATTCGTTTTTTAAGCTAGTGTCATTGTCCTTGACATCTGAAAGACGTTTCGTGTCATTTCGATTGTTAAGTTAGAAATTATAGGGTGTTTTGTAATGTTTAATATTTTTGTTAGCGATTTTTTGAACTGGATAAATTTAGCAAGGAAAAAAATTTCTTTAAAAGTGCAGATGCATTAAAAATGTTTAGAATTTTAGAATTAAAACGATGAAACTATGCAAAAATAAAATGTTTACAAGTAATGTAACGACTTTAGTGATGCTACAGAAGTAGATGCTACAGGAAAGTTGAACCTTGTTCAAGAAGACTTTCTACGTCAACTAGTAAAAAAAATAAAACAAGGGAACAAATAATAAAAACAAAGGAACAAACAATAAAAAAAACATTAACAAAAACCAGATCTTGCACTCTGCACTGTAAGAAGATCTTGCACTCTGTACTGTACTGGCATCAAGTATTGGATATAAAACATCCAGACTTTTGGTAAATCAATTGATGGTTTTTGCTAGAAATCAAATAAATATTGTTCCACAAGCACCATGTTCACCAGATATGGCATCGGGTGACTTTTTCAGTTCCCTCGATTGAAGAAACCACTTCGTGGACACCGCTTTGAATGCATAGAAGTTGTTCAAGAGGAACCCGCATGAAGAAAATACCAGTCGACCATAAAAACTTTTTCAAAGATAGAAAAAAAAAACGTTGCAATGAGCAGTGAGAGCAGAATAATTTGAAGGAGAGAAAATAAATCTAGATGAATAAATAAATACTTCATGTATTTCATTTAAAAAATCACCTTACTTTCTGATCATCGTAATAACGGAAATGTTCGACAGTGTTGGAGAAAAGACACATAGGGAGAGAAAGAAAAATCGATGACGATTTACCGGAGAAATCCTTTCTTCGTCTGCAGCGAACATTTTGACGGACCAAGAGTTTTGCTATAGAAAGTCTGATGGTGAAATGTCAGGAATATCTGATGAATGTAGTAGTACATTTCAGATTAGTTCCAATAACTGTTGGCAGTAACCAAAGATGTTTAAAATTGACTATTTATCCTTCCTTGATTAACCCAATGCGTCATTCAGCTGAATAAAAAGTTTAAGCTTCAAATCGTCCAAATTTAAGCACCAACTATAAGCCATAGAGATAAGGAAATTGAGGAATTTTATGATAATATGGCCCAACTTTTAGAAAAAAAGAAGTGTAGGTATAAAATGCGGATGGATGATTTTAATATCAGAATTGGAAAAGCAAGAACTGCTGAAAATTCAACTGGTCCATATGGAAATGATGAGCGGGACAATAGAGGTGATAGGCTGGTTAACTTTGCCGAAGGACAAGAACTCTATATTATGAATTCGTTTTATAAGAACAAGATCAACAGAAAATGGACATGGAGAAGTCCATTTTAATGTGGGAATTGACTACCGAATGGTACGAGCAAAGATAAATTGCCGAAAAGAGTACGAAAAAATAAGAAGATAAAAAAGGGGCAAAGTGGATTCTAGGAAGCTGCTGGAGACTGGCAGAGATTTTGAAATTGCTTTGTCGAACCGCTTTGCTGTATTGCAAGACCTGGAGGAAATGGAAATTCCAGACCAATATAAAGGAATCACCAACAATGTGCTTGAGACGGCTGCTTCAATAACTCCAGAAGATAAATGTTTCAAACAGTCAAATATCTCCAATGAGACCATTAATTTAATGCAAAAACTACGGTCAATGAAAAATGCAGGCAATGAAAAATGCAATTTTTGGCAGGGTCCAGTACGTTGAGCTTTGCAAAACAATAAGAAAATTCTGGAAGAATAGAGGGAAATTAACAAAACTAAACAGAAGCTGAGAAAGAAAAAGACAAATATTTTTTCCATTATGCGTGAAGATGGTACAGTGTGCAGGGAGCGGATGGAAATGTTAGAGGTGATCCGAAGATTCTATTCTATGTTTTAAAAATAATATTCTCCAAATGTTCCCTTTGGATTTTTCAAACAGATGTCTATTCTTTGCGTAAAATTATCAATAACAATTGGGCACAATTGCGGTTTAACTTCACCAATAACTTGAGGCAAGTTTTGCTTCAGGGCATTAAAACTCGAGAGGGCTTAGATTGCATGATTCTGCAGGCCAGTGAATATTACATTTCGAGAAATGATGCGGCTAGGAAAAGGTGTCCGTAAAAAATCCAAAGTTTCCCTTGCAGTATGACACGTGGTGCCATCTTATTGAAAAAATATATTGTTAAGAGACATATTATCCAATTGGGATTATAAAACGTTTCTTAACATATTTAACGTTTCACAATTATTGATTTTCGTAAAAAAATGGCCTTATAAGCCATTCAGCCCATAAAGAACACCACACTGTTCCAACAATTTTGCTTGTTCACATAACCTGTGTGGTGGAAACGAGCTTCGTCAAAAAACATAATTTTTATTACAAAATTTTGCATTCATTCAACATCAATAAAGATAAAATTAACTAACGCACAGTGATGTCTGTGGGCTGGGGGTTTTAAATTGCCGGGGTCTCTAAATGATCCATGCGAAATACAAAATTTGTAGGTTAAGTCATTGAAAACCGGTACTAAATTAAAATCCCGAAATATCTATTAGGGAACTCTTTACATGTAAATATAAAAATAATATTTTTGCCAGATATTTGAGCAATTCTTGATCTTTCTCAGATATTTTTCATGTTTCCTGATAAGAAACCCACGACTCACTAAGAACAATGCCTCTTCCCCCACGCATCATTGCCCTCTTTTTGTTCTCCACGTCCCCTTCCTAATGGACACTCCCGAGATTTTCCATTATTTAAACGTGCCCAGCTTTCCTTCGACCCGAGAATTTTAAATTAATTCAGCCGGCCTGTTTGTATATGTATTTTTTTCTGGAGGCCGTTTCGCTCACTTCCCATCACCCCCGGACAAGGGTGACTGACGTTTTCAGCCCCCGTCCTTGTCTATCTTAACCAACGGTAACCACCGTACCCGATGAGGGATGTACTTTATACAATCAATGTTGAAACGGGTCGAGTGCGTACGTGTGCGTGTACGAGCAGCCCCCCAATGTAATCCCTCCACATTGGCATTCCCGGTTTCCCTTCCCTCACTCTCGTTTTTATTTAAAATCCCTTTTTTTCGCTCGTTCCCACCCTCGCCAATTAAAAAGGGTTGTTTTTCGGACTATAACAATTCGGGGTTTTTAATTTTTTTCCCGTCCGATTGTTTTCTTAAATGATGATTCAATTTTTCTCGCTTGAAATGTTTGAGTTGACGCTCGCTATAAACTCAATGTTTTTTTTTCTCTTTCATACTTTTACACAAAAATCAGTACAAGTGGGACAAGTGACATGCTTCTATTTAAATTATTCATACCTTTTTAAAAGAAACAAGACGGATTTTTTTCTATGATATGATTATTTCACCTTTAAATTTTAAGTTGAATAATTTTTGAAGCAATGCAACTTTTATTGCAATAGCAGCGATGCAACTCTGTGCCCTTTAAAACACATTTTCAATACGTTTTGTCACCATATCTGGTGCCAATACAGCGATTGCAGCATGTTGTCTTTGAGTCGCTGTATGGTTTGGGGCTTATTTATGTAAACCGTCACAATAAATATCTATTTCGTAAAATTAAACGACTAGGGTTTGTTTTACATGAGATGCGTGAGGTGGCATTATCTATCCAACAGTTTACTGTAGGCGAAATTGAAAAAAAATACACAGGTGAACAAATTAAAATTTTTTGAGGTAACATTGATGAAAATAGGTGTATATGACTTCATATACTCTGTAGTCTTAAGTCCGAAATTGATAAGCTATTTACTGTAACACATCAGTTTTTTGTTACAGAGGGACCGGAAAAAAGAAGACGACTTATTTTTTACAATTTAATATTTATTTAATATAAACGCGTGAAACGTGTTAAATCTATGCAAAGATATTACTGATGATTATGCGAATAAAAAATATATAACATGAGATTTTCCTCTTCGTCCCTGGTATCTTGCTTCCATCGTCCTGATGTCCTGGTGAAACCTCTCTCCTTGTTCGTCGCTTACTGCACCCAAATTTTCCGGAAAAAGTCTAAATGAGAGTGTAAAAATTGCATTTTTAAAGACATGCGACACCCTAATATTTTATAGAATCACCTAGAAGCTTTCTTATTTGAGGTCCTATAAATATGTCTTCTTTAAGTTTTACATCACTTAATTGAGGCAATATTTTTTTTAGATACTTGAAATCATTACCTTCTTTGTCCATGGCTTTTACAAAGTTTTTCATTAGTCCGAGCTTAATATGGAGAGGCGGAAGAAGAACTTTTTTTGGGTTAACAAGAGGGGCATGTTTTATGTTTGCAGTACCAGGTTCAAGATAAGTTCTATGAAGCCAATCTTTCTTACTGAAATGTTCTTTTGTTGCCCTACTGTACCATAGATACAAAAAACAACAATACCTAGAAACCATGAACTCCTAGCAATATACCTATAATTTATAAATCCTCACAAATATTCCTCTGATACTGTTCATATTTAACGCGATTTACTATGGTTGCCAAGATGTCATAGGTTTTTCTCATTGTCACTAAATGGGCTAAAGGAATAGATGGGTTTTTGCTTCCATTATGAAGCAAGTCTACTTTGAGGCTCTATTTCGACGAATCTATGAAAATACGTCAGTCAAAAGGGATATATTCCATATTAAGCTCATTCATTAAACCATTAATATCACATCAGATACGGTAAAGTGAAACACTTGCATTTTTATCTAACAGATTCCATTGTTGCAGTCTGGAACCAAGAAGTTCCGATTTTTGTTTTGACAATCCCAAGTCACGTACCAAATGGGTGTACTCAGAAAACTGTGGATCAGATCCAGATGAAGAATTAGAATCACCGGGAAACATTTTGTCCAGGTTTAAAGGCGTAATTGGTACCGGTGATTCCTGGCTATGAGGAACTGGCCTAAGTGCAGAACGCAAATTTGTATACTGAATTTTGTCCCTTTGTTTCTTAATGATACAAGAGGAGCAATCACTTACATGGTCAGTAGATTGTCTCCACGCTATAGGAACAGCAAACGACATAGAATTTTTCTTGCGATGCATCCACTGCTCTAAATTTACGTGACAACTCACACAGCAAAAAAACATATGCTTTTTTGACTTCCTAGGATATAGATCTAGCTTGTGACTTTAAAATAAGTCGTCCGCATATATAACAAAACTTATCGGAAGGATTTTTGCAAAATCGACGACTAGAACTTACCATTTTATATAAAATCGACTTAAACATTTCACTGTACTGTAAACAAGGCAGAAGCAAACTAAACTATAGAAAACAATAAAACTGCCCCTAAAGTTTCGTAGAATACTGTGGAAATACCCCCTCTATGGACTTGTGCTTATTCCTACATTGTTCAGTCCAAAGTTAGTTACAAATAGATTCATAATATCATGATCCCATGATGTAAAGGAGAAGCAGGTACTTGAAAATGGGACGTGCTAGGTCATTTTTGTGAAAAGGTGTTTTAATAACTACCTAAATGAAACGCAAAAAGAGCATTCTCATCAATGTTATAAAAATCATGTCGATCTGTGTATCAATAAAATTAAATAATGCACTTTTTTAGGTTCGGGTTCAATTCGATTCGATAGCAAAGCAGTTGTTTATAAAAATGTATGTTGTATTATAAATAAAAAAACACTATTAAATAGTGTATACTATAAAATTCACTGACTTAAGCAAAACATGATGTATCTTGTATAAAGTTTGACCTAAATACATTTCAGATTCCTCCACTTTCACGATATCCCCATTATCATTTATGGTAATATTAGTTCGATGGACAGCTTAGGTTCTAACTCCTTTTCTTACCGCTAGTTTAATATAGTTCATATTTGAAAAAGGCACTGTATGACAAAATAATTGTAATACATACAAGGTTTTAGTGGAAATGTAGATGTACATCTTAGCAGGTTTGGCGGTAAACACTAGGCTAATTGAAAAGTTCGCGAAGTGGGAATGATAAAACAAGTTTATAGATGAAAAAATTACTTTATTCTTCCATATATTCTCCCTTAAATTTTTATTTATTTATATTTTTTTCTTTTATTTGGGTTTTTCGCCACTATCTAAAACTCAAATCAAAAAACTCAAAAATATCAAAAATACCTGTTCTGATGTAAAGAAAAAATCACTGGGTAAAAACAAAAAACCAAACGGAGACAAATTTCTCAGTGATTCTTTTTTGTAATAAATTTACCTAACGAACAAAATTTTAAAGATATAAAAATGTTATACAAATTTTTACAAACTTTTAACGTTAACGTTTCGGAGGGTCCTCTCCCCCCGTTTTCAAAACTAAATTAAAAAATAAATTAAATTAATTTGTAATATATAAAGTAACGAGTGAAAGTAAATATATTTTTTTGTGTATGTCAACGATACTTACATTGACAACAATAGAGATACTACCAAAAAATATATATAGGTAATGTTTACTGTGTGATTGTTTATTGTACTGATTGTGTATTCAAATATTTAAATGTGTTTAATTGTATTCTTCGGGAACGAATCGGGAACCATATTGAATTTAAATCTATCGAAGGCATAGCAATACAGTTATTTTTATAAATAACTAAAATTTTTATAAATAACTAAAATTTTTATAAATAAAAATAACTGAATTGCTATGCCTTCGGTAGATTTAAATTCAATATGGTTACCGATTCTAAAGAATACAGTTATACACATTTACATATTTGAATACACAATCAGTACAATAATCAATCACACAGTAAAGATTACTTATATATATTTTTTGGTAGTATGTCACTGCCATAAAAATCTATTGTTGTCAATGTAAGTATCGTTGACATACACAAAAAATATATTTACTTTCACTCGTTACTTTATATATTACAAATTAATTTAATTTATTTTTTAATTTAGTTTTGAAAACGGGGGGAGAGGACCCTCCAAAACGTTAACGTTAAAAGTTTATAAAATTTTTCATTTCATCATTTTTATATCTTTAAAATTTTGTTCGTTAGGCAAATTTATTACAAAAAAGAATCACTGAGAAATTTGTCTCCGCTTGGTTTTTTGTTTCTACCCAGTGATTCTTTCTTTACATAAGAACAGGTATTTTTGGTATTTTTTAAGTTTTAGATAGTGGCGAAAAACCCAAATAAAGGAAAAAAATATATATGAACACGCCATAATCATTCAGACATTACTTCTCCCTTAAGCCCAATACATTTTTCTCGGTTCTCCAGTTCATTTATTCCATCTCTAAAGTGATTTTCTGGAAGTTTTTGAAAATACTCATCTACGGCTGCTATAACTTCTTCATTTGATGAAAACGCTTGCAACGTAGGATTTTTTTGAGGTTTGAGAACAGATGACAGACACTCAGTCTGAAGGGGCCACATCTGGTGAATATGGTGGATGCTCCAACAATTCGTAGTGTAACTCCTTCAATTTGGCCATTGTGACTTCTGTGAGCCGGTGCATTGTTTTAATCAAAATGATTTTTTCTTCGCTAAACCAGGTATTTTCTCATGAATTTTTGTATTTAATTGATCTAAAAGTTTTGAGTAATACTGTTCTGTTATTATTTTACCGGTTTGAAGGCAATCAATTAACAAAATGCCTTTTGCATGTTAAAAAAATGATGCCATAACATTTTTGGTCGATTTTCACCGTTTCGGTTCCTTCGGACCTGAATAACCGGGATTGTTCCACTCTGCGATTTGTTATTGCAGTTCAGGATCATAGTGGTAAACCCAAGCCTCATCCATAGTTACAAAATTACATTTAAAATATATTTTATTATTTCGAAAAAGATCCAAATGTTGGTTAGAGAGTTTTACTCGAAGTCGTTTTTGATCATAATTTAACAAATGCAACACCCCTTCAGCTGAGATGTCCATGACCTTAGCATTTTTACTCAAAGTCAATTATCTCTCATCCATAACCACATCATATATAGAATTAATTATTTGTTCAGTAGTTGCACTTATGTCGAGTTTCGAGCGAAATAAAGAGTATTTGCGGCAAGTACCGCTTTCCTTGTTTAATCAAAAGAAAAATGCAAGTGAAAGCCGCCGTAGATTTGTGGAAACTTATGGTGACAATGTCTCAATACATGACGCTTATGGGCGTTGGTTTAGACGATTCAAAAGTAATGGTTTCGAGGAAGAACGCCTAGGTCAACCGAAAAAAATTTGAAGATGCCGAATTGCAAGCATTGTTTGGAAGAAGCCGATATACAAACTCAACAACAGATGGCAGAGAGGTTAAATGTAGATTGCTGAACCATTTGTGACCGTATGCATGACATAGAAAAGATCCAGAAGGCAGGAAAATGGGTACCACATCAGCTGAACGACAGACAGATGGAAACGCGAAATACGGAGTGCAAGGTTTTGCTTTCTCGGCATGAGAGAAAGATTTTTTTGCATTGGATCGTAACTGGAGATGAAAAATGGATATATTTCGAGAACCCAAAAACATAGAAAATCCTGGGTTGACCCAGAACAACCATCAACATTGACCATAAGACTGAATCGCCTATAATCGCCAATAAATTGAACCTGTTTTTTAAGAAAAAAATAAAAATTATTAACTACCACACCTGGCAGTTTGTGTATTTAATATGAATTTCCATCAATTATATGTTACCTCAGTTAAATATAACATGAAAAAATACAATATTTTTATGATGGCTATATTTAAGAAAAAATATTTTGACTCTCCGTCAAGAATAAATATCGTATGATGCTCCCTCTGTCCCTTAATATTTTCCCCATCCAAAATTATAAATAGGACCGATTTTTCAAATTCTCTTAAAAAGCTTCATCCCCGGAATACGTTCTAGATTTCTAGAGACATCTTCCTGTTCTCTTTCTAATGGTGACTCGTAAATTGCCGGGCGTTACAGCCAATCTTTGTCGAGCGAACACACACACACACAAACACATGCAAAGAGAGAGAGAGAGAGCGTACAAATCCAATTTGAGCGGCCAAAACCAGATTTAAGAGCGGGCCATTCGTTTTGACGGAAAGCGAGGATCTCCCGGCTTTTTACTATGTGTCTGAGATTAGATCGTTGGCAACGTCTAATTCGGCAGTAGTTTTAGTTGGATTCCGTTCGGTATTGGTGGAAAAACAGCGGTAAAATCAACGACGTGTTTCTAGGGTGAAGAAACATCAACTTTTTAGATGTATTTGATCATTTCCATAATGCTGTCGTTTGGTTTTGGATTTCTGAATGAAAAGACATCACAAATAGATTAAATTATAGTTAAAATAATTATACAGGTGAACAAATTTAAACTTTTTTGAGGTAACATTGATGAAAATAGGTGTATATAAAGTATTTTGTAGTCGTAAATCCGACTTACAGTTACACGTACAGTTTTTAATGTTACAGGGGTCGGTGGTGGGGAAAAAGAGAGACGACATATTTTTACTATTTAATATTTATCTAATATAAACATGTAAAACCTGTTAAATCTATGCAAAGACATTACTGAGGATTATGTAAACGAAAATATATTAAATGAGATGTCATACAGCGACAAAAATTTTCACTTTTTCTTCTTACGTTCTGTAGCATCAACTCTTTTTAGAAACCAGCAGTAATCGCCCAACACAGATGGGTTCCAGCATCCCTGGTATCTTGCTTCCATCGTCTTAATGCTCTGGTAAACCCTCTCTCCTTGTTTGTAGCTTAGTGCGCCTAAATCTTCCGGAAAAAACCATATGGGAGTGTAAAAAAGCATTTTTAAGGACATGCGGCACCATAGTATTTCATAGGCTTTCAAGAGTTCATCTATGAGGTTTTTATAGTTTCCATCTTTCTTGTTTGTTTGTTCAGCTGCTGCAATAACACCAGCTGAAAAAATTTTCAAACAGTCAAAAATCCCCAATGAGCTCATTGATTTAATGAAGAGCCGGCGGACAATGAGGAATTTAGGGAGTCTTTTTACCAGAGTTAAGTACGTTGAGCTTTGTAAAACTATAAGAAAGCATATATAAGAAGAAACGCATCGGTTCAAGATGCAGCTAATGTAAAAGAACTCTAGAAGAAAACAAGGGAATAAACAAAGCTAATTACAAGCAGAGAAATAAAAGGACTCAAATGCGTGAGAATTGCACAGTGTGTAGAGAGCGTACGGAAGAGGTTATTAGAAGATTTTATTCAAAGTTAAATGAAGATCAGAAGTCATCAAAGACCGCAATGCCAACAGAAGAGCAAATGCCAGATATTCTATTGATGAAGAATGGAAAGGCTGCAGGAAAGGATAATGTAGCGGTTGAAATGTTAAAAGCTGGTGGTTAAACTTAATACAGTACATAAAATACTGGTAAAAATGTTTAAAAAATGCCTTAAATAAAAAAAAAATCCCAACCTACGAAAAAATGCTGAAGTGATTCTTCTTCATAAGAAATGAGCACAGGAAAATTAAAAAAAACTACTGCCCAATAAGCCTCCTATCAGTAATGTACAAAGTTTTCCTCCTTCCTCCAAAGAGAGAGAGCTGGATTCAGAAGTGTTCCAGATCAGATATCCTGATCAGATATCCAGGTTGTCCAACAGGTCATAGAAAGGGATAACGATTACACCATACCACTGGCCTTGGCTTTTATTGACTATAAAAATGCATTTGACTCAATATAAAAGAAAGCCATAATGGATGCATTGCTTAACCAGAAAATAGACAGAGCGTATATGAACCTACTGGGATCCATGTATGCTGAAGTTACAGCTACAGGTCACATGAATGGTCTTGAAGTTAAAATCAATGTAGAACGGAGTGTACGACATGTTGACTCAATATCGCCTGTTCTTTTCTCAGTATACTTTGAATATGTCTTCCCTCATCTGGATTGGGAACAGGGGGGATTAAAAATCAATAGCACATGCTTAAGCCATCTTGCATTTGCAGATGATATCGTTTTCTTGTCACAAGATCCAGATGAGTTACAAAAACACATACAAGAGCTGCAAACGGCAGGAGAACCATTTGGCTTGAAAATAAATCGGAAAAAGAGTCAGGTTATGCTCAACAAATTTGCTGACAACAGAAGAATTTCTGTTTTAGGAAGCGATTTAGAGGTTGTCGACTACTACATATGTCTTGGGCAAAGGATTTCAATGGAGGGTATATTACCCGGGAAGTGGAATGGCGTGTTAAGTGTGGGTGCCAGGCATTCGACAGGCTCAACATAGTGTTTAAGAATAAACTCCCACTTTGTCAAAAGAGAAAAGTTTTTGATCAGCGCGTGCTGCCTCTTTTGAGAAACAGAAATTAAACATGGACACACACAATCAGTTCTGGAACTTCGGATGGCACAGAGGGAAATGGAAAGGTGTATGTTTGGAATTACTAAGTGGGACAAGAAGACCTGGACATGAATCTGAGAATAGAAGAAAATATGTAATATCATTGAAAGGGTGAAGAAATGAAAATGCAGGCTCTGTAGTGAGGCGATGTGACGACACATGGACCAAAGCAATACTGGGATGGAGACTGCTTGATTATAAACGTCCACGAAAAAGACCTAAGATACGATGGTCGATGGCATCATCAAGTATATTGGACCCGAATGGAAGAGGAAAGCTCAGGACCGCGCATGTTGGAAGAATGCTGGTGAGGCCTTCATCCTACAGTAGATCGACAATATATATATATATATATATATATATATATATATATATATATATATATATATATATATATATATATATATATATATATATATATATATATTCTGAATTCAGCATCTCAGCCTAGGCTGTTCAATCTTACAATGCCAAAGTAAGAAAGCAGTTCAGCTCCTCTCACTTAGCATAAGATTCTATGAACAATGTGGCATTATTTTAAACAGATTTTCTATTAGTTCCAGAAATTTTATGTTATTTTTCAGATTCTTTGGTATAATGCCAGTTGTTGAAATTATCAATGGCACAATATGGACTTGATTCAACGTCCATATCCGTTTTATTTCTCACTTGAGGTCTGTATATTTTTGCACTTTTTCTTCAGCCGCCTTTTGAATGTTGTGTGTGTTTGGAACAGCTATGTCGATTAGGAATGCTGTTTTCTTCATTTTGTCCACCAATATAATATCTGGCATATTACAGTGAAGTTTTTGTCGGTTATTATTGTTCGATCGTAATATAACCTGAAATCGGCTGAATCTAGTACCGCCTCCGGGGTGTATTTATAGTATTTATAATAAGAAAGTCGCTCTGTTATAAGGTTATTACGACTTGCAAGCTCCTACTGGCCACCTCGTTATGACGGTGTAGATAGTTCGTCTGGCAGAGCTACCACATGCACCCACAATATGTTGGATAGTCTCAGGCTTTTCGTGACATTTTTTACACGTGTCATTTGATACTTATGCATCCTTAAAGATATATTTTTGGTAGTTCTTAGTGTGCACCACCTGATCCTGAATTGCACACATAAAACCTTCAGTCTCCGGAAAAAGACCCCCTCATGTCAACCAGGCGTTCGACGCACTCTTGTCGACTTCATGACGGTCAAGATCATGGGGGTTATTATTATTATCATTATTATTATTATTTTTACTATTAATTACACAAAATGCGGTAAAAGAACCTACTCAGAGAACACATAATAAATTCCTACAATATAAAAATAAATTCTTGAGACAATCGGTATAACACAAATCAAACATGCCCCACTGGACATCCTAGATAGCTATTACGGCCATCATTCAAGCGGAAAGCCTCATTTTTTAGGCAAGTTTACTCGTTTACCCTACGGGGTCGCTGCGATATAGCCTTTCCGTCGGCCCATTCTACTTCTAACCCTCCCCATTTCCACCCGCCCCCTCATCCAACACTAATAGATCTTTCTTTGAGCGCCTTCGACTATGGGCGTAGTTTACTTTTTCCGCCGTATCTTTTCTCTCTCACGACATTTTCCTGCCAAATTCCTCCGATTCTCTGCATTTTCGATGCGTCCGGAGCATATCCCCGCCAAGTTCGAAGCCCCCTCGACAGGTAAAATGCGCCCGATTGATACCCCGTTAAAAGTTGAACGGAATGGGATTTCGGGCGACGCGCCTCTGTTTTTCCTGCAAGCGTAACCATAGAAACTGTTCTTGAGCGTCAGCTGTGCTTATCATCCTTTCAGGGTGGATTTGGTGACCTGGAGGGTGACTACGAGAGAGAAGGGTGGGGGAGTGTTGTTATACGAGGCGAATTTATATATTCGAATTAAAAGTTCATGGGCAGGCTGTAGAAATTTATCTTCCATAACTTAATGTAGGAATGAATTTAAGTCGATTATTACAATCTATATTAAAATAGAAGGCACAAGATATAACTATAATAAATTGAATATTAAAAATATTAAAAAAACATGCAGGACTGATGATGGCTTAAGGCCAGAAATCGGCCTCCGGAGATGATTGTTGACGTATGATGGCGACTGAAGGCTTGGTCAATTTTTACTTGAAGAACAAAAAAATGTTCCTTGTTTTTTTAATATATCCAGTAACTATTCTGAATCTTTTGAATGTGTTCGATCTTCCAGCAGAACTTCATTCTCCATTCTTCAGTTTTTTCGTGATGTACTTGACGTTTTGCGTCATTTAAGTCAGCTTGAAGCTTGTAGCTTGTTGCTAGAACAAGTCATACGAGAAGCAGCGATCAATGAACTGGACTGGTATCCAGAAGAAGACATCAATGCTTCGCAGATGCTGATGACCTTGTACTGTTGGCAAGAAGTAAACAAGAAATAAATGAAATGACAATAAGATTAGAAAAAGAAGCTCAAAGGAACGGATTATATATTAATGAGAAGAAAACTAAGTATATGGAATGGACCGATGAAGAAAAAGAAAAATAAACACTTAACAGTGTAATCGGAGAATAGAGTAAGGGTCTTTAAGTTTGAACAAGTTGACCAGTTCATATACTTAGAACATCAAATATAAAAGAAGAGATAGAAGCAAGATATTCCGATTGAGGTACCTCCAAAGTATGCATTTTAAACGCATCAACCGCTTCTTTTGCCGTCGAAAATCGTTGACCCCGTAGTATATTCTTCACAGACGGAAACAAAAAGAAATCATTAGGAGCTAAATCAGGAATATACGGTGGATGACCTATAAGTTCGATAAAAAGTGAAAAGATTAAATCATCTCCTGATGATGCTAACATGGTTAGCGAAACGTGCGTCGAGCAGTTCAAAAAAAAGTGTTTTGGTATTTAGTGGTAAATCTCTTCAAGTTTAGTGCATCACACCAAAGGTTCCAATAGAAGAATTGATATAAGTTCGATGTTTAGACTGGTGAAATATTGAGTTGTTCGGTCCGATGTGTGAGAGCTCGCGTTGTCATGATGAAGAATGATTCTGCGTCTCTGGTTATTTTTCTTATTTCTTCAAAGACTTTTGGCAAACAAATGGTTGTGTACCATTCAGAATTGACCCTTCTACGATTCTCTAGTGGTACTGTAGCCACATGCCAATTTATTCCAAAAAAACAGGCGACCATTTGCTTCAAAGCACTTCTTGCGCGAACTATTTTTGTTGGGTTTGGCTCATTTTAACAGACTTATACAGTCGACTGCTAACTACTTTCGAGCTCATACGCATAGATCCAAGATTCGTCTCCTGTGTAGATGTTATACACGGTTTTTGATGCACCACGATTGTATTTTTTGAGCATCTTTTGGCACCAATGAGGAATCCAATGCACACAAATCTTTGTCACGGCTAAATGTTCATGTAAAATCTTATGTATGCTTGTCATATTAATGCCAAGGAATGCCTCAGTTTTACGGTATGTCACATGACGACCTTGCTTTATCAGTTCGCGGAGAGTATCGATATTTTCTAGTACGACAACAGATTTTGGACGACCTTCTTTAAATTGAATACACTAAACCAGTGATATACAATGATTTTAGATGGTGCTTCATTGCCAAAAGTCGAAGTGAGTTAATCGATGCACCGTTGTTGAGTTAATCCACATAGAAAGTCGTAGAAAATCATCGCGCGAACATTTTCACGAGTTAATTCCATTTTTTGACTGAGATGAAATTTTCAAGTCACTAAACAACACAAACAACGTCCGTATGACAAAACATTTGGAGTACGTATACAGTCAATCACGTCAAATTTTACGATGTATATGTCAGATGGCGCCTAGCAACACGATTGTTGCCAATTCCGGATACATAAATAGCAACTCCCTTAATATTTCTTGCATAAAATGGAAGGACAAACACGTTGTCCAAATTTTGTCCTCCGTCCATCCTTCAAAAAATGTTCAGGTAAACAGAAGGAAAAAGGAGGGAAGTGTGAACTTCCGGCTGTGTCGACCATGCTGACATGTGAAAGTCATGTTTCGACCTTGACAGAAAATCTAGGAAGTGGTGGTATAGGCTATTTTGCCATGTCGTCCATGTCTCGATGGTGAATTCGTTTATTTTGACTCGCAGCTCACTATAAATGACTTTTTCAACTCATCATAATTTCTGTGTTTATTGGCACTACCAAGAAAGGCACTCCCGGAAAGAAAAGTGAAGAAGAGCACAGATACAAAACTTATGCGCCCTCAAACTAAGAAAAAGCAATGCACTTCACTTGCCTGTTCATGGTGGATCTAGACGTTGTGCTGGTTGTAGCACTACATTAGAGCCACATCGCATTAAATGGATTTGTAACACATGTACTGTAGGGCTATGTCTAAATGCAAGAAAAAAATGTTTTCTAGCCTACCATAATATATAATTTGAACATTTTGATTGTATGCAAAGGATATTTGATTTATTTATATTATCATATTATACCACAGTGGTTATCATATGAAACCATGTCCTGGAGGAATCCTTACGTTACTTTTAATTAAAAATGTTATGTGTGTTATTAGAGTGTCAACTTTTCATTAATTTTGTAATATGATTTGTTCAAAAAGTTTTTCTTTTATGTGTCTGCAAACGAGGAACAAATCTCGATGACCGATCTATTCAAATGTTAGTTAACACTAGGCTAATTGAAAAGTTTGCGGATCGCTAATGATAAAACAAGTTTATAGTTGAAAAAATAACTTTCTCAATTCTTCCCTATATTATCCCTTAAGCTCAATGCATTTGCATTTTTCCAGGGGTTCTCCGCTGTGGTGAAAGATATACCACTGGACATGGATATACGTACAGTGTACGATGGGATATCTGACCATAACCCGATTATATTAGAATTGGGTTATGATTATGGAACAAGGAATGTAGTGGTCAGGCATCTGATGAATACGGTGGATGTCCCAACAATTCATAGTGTAACTCCTTCAATTTGGCCATTGTGACCCGGTGCATTGTCTTGATGAAAAATAATTTTTTTATTTGCTAAACCAGGTTTTTTGTCAGGAATATTTACATCCAATTGATCCAAAAGGTTTGAGTAATACTGTCCTGCTATTGTTTGACCGGTTTGAAGGTAATCAATTAACAAAATGCCTTTTACATCCTAAAAAATTGATGCCATAACCTTTTTGGTCGATTTTGATCACTTTATCTGCTTCGGAATTAAACAACCAGGCTCAGTCCACTCTGCGGTTTGTTGTCGCAGTTCAGGATCATAGTGGTAAACCCAAGTCTCATCCGTAGTTACAAAACGACGTTTAAAATCTATTTTATGCTTTCGAATGTTAGAAAGTTGTGTTTTACTGGAAGTCGTTTTTGATTAGAATCAGAATTTAACAAATGTGCGGTACCCATCTTGCACATAGGTTTCTCAAACCTAATCCGTTTTTCAAAATATAAAACACCCGTTCAGTTGAGGTGTCCATGACCTTAGCAATTTCACTTAAAGTCACTTGTCTGTTATCTTTAGCCATATCATATATAGAATTTACCTCCAAGAGAAGCACTTTTGGGCTTCCCGCTCGGAAGCCCATGGGTATGTCTTCTATCAATCGTATCAAGTATGTCTTTGAGATTATTAATATCTTTTGATTAAATTATCCAATTATAATATAATAAATATATATATATTTTTTAATTTAAACCTCAATCAGTATAGAAAAAGACTCTATCTATAGAATGTTCCAAAAAATAATTGTATTCGTAATACCACCGAAAAAATTTAAAAAAACGTTAAAATGAGGTGTTCTATTCAAACGATCATATCTAGGCCAAATTAATCGATAAAAACTTTCCTCCAACGGCATTTAAAAGGGGACTTAATGTACTTTTAGATACTTATTACATCATGTAGCTTCATTTTAAAAAATATATTTATTTAGTTAGGTAAAATTCACAGGTATGATGCTCTTCAAAAACCGATTCGGTCTCGCTTTCACTCTCTTTGTCGTCGAAAATATCAGCTCCCTCATATAACGCTTCTACTTTAGACGTACAGCGAGAACGAGAATGCGTGTTTATTTTGAGCTAAATAAAAAATGAAAGAAACTAATAAATGTTAAAAAAATTATTAAAAATAATTTATGATTTACTTACCACAAACTGTGTCAAGACAAAAAAAACTCACTATTTGTGCAAAAAGGTTATTTAACGGTTTTTATTTATTGACAAAACACTGACACAACAGCAGTGGGTGGCGTATATCCTTAGACTGACTATGGTCGCTTATATTTTTGTTGGTATTCACATCTTAAGATGGCTATGGTAGGGGATCTTTAGTGGAAATAGTAACATTTTTTCCCCGCTCAAAGTCATTCGCTCAACGTGGCCATTTATAACGGAAAAACACTTTTAATTTACCCTTGGGTATCTCTTATCCAGTGCTCCTCTTGAGGTTTAATATATATTACAGAAATATTCTATTATGCCACATTTTTTCTATCAAATCATTTTTTTCAACTACCCTACGTGATGACTTCAGTTTAATATTTATTTATTCGATTAAAACAACATAACATAAACCAATAGAAAGAGTAAACAAAGTTCTGATCGTTGTTGCTACGTTTGTGGACATTTTCAAAAAAAGAAGACCTATTGTAGATTCGTTAAAAAGTGCATATCTTCATTATTTTGGATTTCCTGTTGCGAACCAAGATAAAAAGTGGGTGCCTCATGTGTTTTATGAAAGCTGTAGAATCGTTTTACTCCAGTGATCATCAGGATATAACGTATACCTTCCTTTTGGTTCACCAATGTTATGGAGATAACTTAGTAATCATGAAAATGACTGTCACTTTTGTATTAAGACAGTGGGATATAATACAAAAAATAAGACGAGTATTGTATATGTCGAAATTCTGTCTGTTATTAAGCCAATTTTGCATTCGAGGTATCTTCCATATCCTATTTGTCCCGGCAATTCGAGTCAAAATATAATAGAAAAATAATAAGGAAAGCGATGTTGAAGTTAAATTGATTTCTATTAACTCTGACGATTTATCTCTTTAAGGAAAGACTCCACATTTAATTAACCAAGCCGAATTAAATGATCTTATAAGTGATTTAAAACTATCAAGATTTAAAGCATGGCTTCTTGGTTCTTGCCTACAACAATAGAATTTATTAACACCAGACACAAAAGTTACGTTGTCCAGAAACAGGAGCAAAGTTCACTCAGAATTTTTCAAAAGAGAAGGGGAATATTGTTATTATACTGATATTCCGGGACCTTTTGAAGCAATGAATCACAACTATAATATAACAGAGTGGCGTTTATTCGCAGACTGTTCAAAATATAGTCTGACAGCTGTTTTATTACACAACGGAAATAAGAAACCGTCAATATCAATAGGACACGCAGTGAATCGTAAAGAAAGCTAATGAAACGATGTGTACTTTAATACATTTAATAAAGTATGAAGAACACCAATGGAAAGTATGCAGCCACCTCAGTCATCGGTTTGTTATTGGGAGTGCAAGGTGGTTACACAAAATACTCTTAACTCTTGTTTCCTTTGTCTGTGGGGCAGCCGGGCCAGAGAGGCTTCGTTATGTAAGAAAAGAATGGCATATTTGGAACGAGTATTTCCGAGCAAAATGAACATTAAACATGAGTCTTTTGGTAGATCCAAAATACATTATTCTACCCCCTTTACACATTAAATTGGAACTTATGAAAAACTTTGTGAAGGCGTTAAACAAAAACAGTGATGTTTCCCTGTATTTACAAAAAATCTTTTTTCGGATATTTGTTGGCTCACAGATACGTAAACTTGTAAAAGATCCTCAGTTTGAAAGCATGTTATCTGTTAATGAAAAATCTGCTTGGAAGTCATTCAAAATAGTTGTCGAAAAATTTTTCAGAAATAAAAAAAGTGAAAATTATAAAGATATTTTTGCCGATTTATTGAAAAATTTTCAACAGATGGGAGTGAACATGTCATTGAAGATTCATTTCCTGCACTCCTATTTAAGTTTTTTCCCTGAAAACTTAGGAAGTATGAGTGACGAATAGGAGGAACGTTTTCACCAAGATTTAAAAATTTTTGAAGAACGACATCAAGGATTTTGGGATGAAAACATGTTAGGGAATTATTGTTGGTCCATTATAAGAGAAACTGATTCAAAAAAATATAAAAAAGGCGAAAATTAGCCATTATTATTTTTTTTATTATTTATGCTAATTTTTTAACTTTCTAACTTTTTTTTCCATTTTTAAGTAAATAAATATTTTTAAAAACAGAAGTGACAACATTTTTTATTATTTTTTCTGGATATCCCTTACCTAAATAAATAATAATTAACAACTTTCAGCTGGGGTATAAAAATCATGTAAACTAGTGTTATTTGTTCACTAGTTGCACTTATTAGACTTACATCCACTAATACATTTGCCATTTTACTATGGATTTCAATTGCATTTAAAACTTTTTTATAAAAAATTTAATTACTGCACGATTTTCAATATTTTTCATTTTAAAAAATACCACTGATACGCATATTTAAAGTGCTGTTTTTGTACGAATGAATTGACAGATCGACTTGAAACTTCACATATGTTCACATGAAGGATGAAACTTGTTGAATCAAAATGTAGTAGATTATACAGTTCTTTTACTGCTTTATAGATGTCGCTCCGTAAACTTTTCAGATAGCCTATTATTTTAGTGACAAATGATACCACGTTTAAATAATTCAACATAAAAAAATTAGAGTTTTTAAGTATAAATTAATCACTAGTCATGTGGATCATAAGATTGAATGAAGGCTCTGTATAGTATATTACAGACGTAATATTTATAAAATGTTGCTATTTTTAACTTGCTAACTAATAGTTGTAAATATATTAACAATTTTCGTATTTTTATTAAAATGTCTGCAAATCCTTTAGCAACATACGAGCTGATAAAAAAGGTTCGGTATGGTTTTCCCTGACAACTTGACAAACAACCCAATAAGAAAAACCATCCGCTTTATCTCACAGGGCCTTTTCCGGGTTGGTTTTTGCAAACTCCCATCTCGGCAGCAGTAGCGGCCGTGCAGGGGTGATATTCAGACCGGTAGCAGGTAGACCGCAGGATACGGCGAATGCCAACGACCTCGGACCCCCCCGCATCTGCAACCCTCGACGTGGCGCGGCAACACCGCCCTTATCCCAGACTGCTGCTGCTCCCAAGCTGCGACGACGGGCAGACCAGGCTGCAGCGTCTCCATGGGAACGCGTTTTCCCCCGTTTCGTTTCCTGCTGCTATTGCTGCTACAAACGCGGCTGCAGCAGCTTTCAACTTTGTGGAGTTTTGTCGATTTTCGTTACCGAAGTGAATATGTAATTAATATATTTCTGAGTTTGGTTTGGTCTTTGAAATGAGCAAACAAAACCTATATTTACACAGTCAACTTTTTAGTCGTCGAGTTTAACAAGGAGTAAAATATTTATTAAAAATTATATTTGTGAAAATATTTACCATAACATTTAGTAATATGTTTAATTTTTTCCGAATAAGCACAGAGCTAAAACATTCCAGCCTCTTCCATTATCCCTTCCTTTTATATGGTTAGCAATAGTAACAATCTTTTTTTTTTCCTTTTTTTGGGTTTTTCGCCACTATCTAAAACTAAAAAAATATCAAAAATACCTGTTCTTATTTAAAAAAAAGAATCACTGGGTAAAAACAAAAAACCTATTGAAAAAAAAATCTATTGTTGTCAATGTAAGTATGGTTGACATATACAAAAAAAATATATTTACTTTCACTCATTACTTTATATATTACAAATTAATATAATTTATTTTTTAGTTTAGTTTTGAAAATGGGGGGAGAGTACCCTCCGAAACGTTAACGTTAAAAATTTTTTATAACATTTTTATATCTTTAAATTTTGTTCGTTAGGCAAATTTATTACAAAAAAGAATCACTGAGAAATTTGTCTCTCTGTTTGGTTTTGTCTCTGTTTGGTTTTTTGTTTTTACCCAGTGATTCTTTCTTTAAATAAGAACAGGTATTTTTGATATATTTTGAGTTTTAGATAGTGGCGAAAAATCCAAATAAAGGAAAAAAAAAATATGAACACGCCACAATCATTCAGACATTAAATAGTAACAATCAACTGTTTTTCCATTAAATAACTTTGACTGCTTCTGAAGTAAAATATAGGGATGTCCGGACATATTCTCTTGCTCTTCTTTTCCTTGCTCTTTAAGGCTTGTACACAAAGTCCAATATTTATGTCGGATTAGATGTTTATTTACATATTATTAATTGAAGTAGTATTTATAATGTTTGCGTTCAGATTTTCTTTGGTTAGTTAGTAAGATTAGTTAGTCAAGTAGATTCAAATCAAAGATTTTTAAAAGTGTATGAAAATAAATGTAAGAAAAAATTGAAAAAGAACCCAGCATCAAATACTCTCCATAAATTAGCTCGAATGACTTTTGCTGTAAAGCTCCTTCCCCTACTCATTGACTGAGTAGTGAAAGGAAATATTGTTTTCTGGCGAAAAAAATCAATTAGGATGGGTCTAAAGTTTTTTTCTTGTTATTTTCATGATATTAGGAAGGAAGGCAACATTTTATCGATAGAGCAAAAGGGAGGAGTATGTGTAATAGTTTGAGCGAGCATTGGATATAAAAAACAGTAACTTAGTGTTTCTTTATCATCGAGTGATAATATACACTCTCAATAACATAAACATTTGTTAGGATAACCAATGTTAGGCTGAGACTCGATTGAAGATGAAGCTCCCAGTGGTAAGCCTTCAACTGGAAGAAGTAATGAAAATATCCACTGAATTCGGAATCTTGATCATTTTGATCGTCGCTTGACGGTCAGAATGATCGGAGAAAAGTTGATTGATGATGATGATGAAATCTGCGCAGGAATGGTACCAAAAAACTTTTCGCAAGATCAAAAGGACCTCAAGAGGGAAATATGTCTTGACTTTTTGGAGGGATTGTATCATGTCTCATTTTCTGGAACGTGTCATTACTGGTGACAAGTCTCGTGGCTCAAAATTGATATAGGAAAATCTGGTGCACGAAAAGAATTGCTACGAACCACCAGGCGACTTTAGAAAATTCAAACTGGTACTGCAGACGCAGGTGTTGGCCTGCCTCCCCCCAACGCAGAAGCCAACAGCGTTGGCAGATCGAACGCCGCACCACTAGTCTTAATTTAATTTTTTGCCTATAAATAAATTAATGACTGTAAATCATTAATTTATTTATAGGCATTACTTTATTTATAGTTATTAATTTATTTACATTCACTATTTTATGGGGGTTGCTAGAGTCCCATGGCGTCTCAGACGGTAGATAGGGGAATGTCTTTCAAATATAAATGGCACCGAGGAAGTTAAATAACCGGGGCAGACCAAAACTAGCAAGACGGCGACTGATCCGGAGTGGGCTGGCCCCAAACAGCGTCTGACCCATAATGGGCGACTGAATTTGATACTAACTAAGACGGACTAGCGAACATGATGTTTTATTCGCGTATAACCATCCACGAAATAAAAAAGAATAAAGGACTCTCAGTCCACAATTCTAAAGACCCCGATCAAGGCAGCGACTGGCCCAGTCAAGGAGCATAGAGTGCAAAGAATATCTGGATTAGACCAGGCTGTCACAGGACAAAACTGACTTGACTTGACTGAAGGAGATATACCAAGTGACTGGAATTAATTTCTGACAATACTAATTTTGAAGAAACGTGACTCTTATAACATAGGAAACTATAGACAATTTTTCTATTGTCACAGCTCTATGAACTTCTCACCAAAATAATAACAAACAGACTCACCAACAAGTTTGACGATTATCAGTCAGTTGAGCAAACCGAATTCCGACGAGGGTACAGCACAACGGACGACCAACTCACCCTTAAAATATTGATAGAAAAGACCAATGAATAAAATCTCACCCTCTATTGTGTATTTGTGGACTACGAAAAAGCTTTTGACAGTATTGAATTCTGGGCAATATGCCTTGTCAAATGCAGAATAGATTACCGCTACAGAAATCTGACACAGAATATTAACAGAAAATCTGAAACGATGGTATAAATAGATACTCATACTCGTACCAAACCCATTAAGATCAATAGGGGGTAAGGCAAGGTGGCATGCAGTCTGCTAAACTATTCATGTTGGCCTTAGAAGACATTGTTAAAGAACTAAACTGGGAAGATATGGGAATGAATAGAAATGGCAAACGTTTAAACCATCTGATATTTGCGGACGATATCTTAATAATATCAAACAATCATGAAGATATCCAAAAAATGCTTCATGAGCTCAACCACGTATCAGCCAATAAAGGTATGAGAATGAACTTAACAGCAACAAAACTCATGAACAACGTAGACGACTAGAGGCGTGTCAGTGTGAAACCAAATAACCGAAATAAAAAAGAATTTGAATGGCAGAATTTGGGCATCATTCGGCAGATTCTCTTTCATTCTGAAGAACAAGACGGTTTCAGTCGAACATAAAACCAAACTATTCACCCATGCATACTCCCTGCGCTGACATATGGAGCACAAACTTAGACCTTCACTAAGTCGAACCTTGATAAACCGACGAAGACACACGAGACCACAAAAAAAATACGTGATTGACAAAGGACCAAAGTTATAGATTTAATAGAACATGAGGTCAGACTTAAATGGAAATTCGCAGGACATCAAACCAAAGGATCTCAGACAATAGGTGGAACCTCATACACATATGAAGGTCAAAGGAACAGAGGACAATAACAAATGAGATGGGTGGATGATATAAAGAAACATGGAGGATTGGCATGGAAAAAACACCACTGGACAGACAAAGTTGGAGAAAGATTACATTCGGAGATATCTGGATGAATAAATAGGCTGATGTTGATGATAACTTTATTTATAATCATTACTTTATTTACTGTCATTACTTTATTTCCAATCATTACTTTATTTGCAGTAATTACTTTATTTACAGTCATTACTTTATTTACGGTTATTACTGTATTGACGCGCATATTATAATGAGAAGCCTGAAGACGTATGAAAGAGGCCTATATGCAGGAGGAGGCGAGGAATGGCTGAGAAGAAGAAGAAATGATATAACAATTAATTACAGAAAAGCTTTACGAGTTGAAGTGAAGAACTACACATAGTTACACATTTTTTCATTTTAAAATCAAAGACATTTTTCTTGAAAGACTTTGCAATTACAACAATAAAATTTGCAGATCAATAAACTAATATAAAGAGAAGAATGTTAGTTATGTGATATAGCATAATGTTATCATCTAACATAATGTTAGTTTTCCGGTGTTGCCAGATTTCTTCAGTAGCTACTAAAACAATATTTTTTTAAATGCCAATACCGTATTTTTTAACATACACCAAAATGCTCATTTAGGCGGAGACACAGGTTGTTGTGTGTTCCACATGAGATTGTGGAACCCAACAGTTGGGTGTATGATGACACTCAGCTACTGTTGTTTCATTGGATGCAGACCAAAGAAATCTAACACTGCATATATACGCCATCCGACGGGAAATCGGCAGAAACATGGGTTGTTTGCCTGTGGATTGAGTCTCCCTATCCTTGACGGAAGAGCATGTGTCGGTACCCTGAAGAATCTGAACATCAAGAGGCGAAACATTTGCCCTCCAATTAAAAGAATGGGTAGGGTTCGTCCCCAGTTGAGCAGTCCACAAAATGCTCATTTAGGCGGAGACACAAGTTGTTGTGTGTTCCACATTAGATTGTGGAACCCAACGGTTGGGTGTATAATGACACTCAGCTACTCTTGTGTCATTGGATGCAGTCCAAAGAAATCTAACACTGCATATATACATGGGTTGTTTGACTGTGGATAGGGTCTCCCTATTCTTGACGGGAGAGCATGTGTCGGTACCCTGAAGAGCCTGAACATCAAGAGGCGAAACATATGCCCTCCAATTAAAGGGATAGGAGATGCTAGTCCCCAGTCGAACAACCAACAATATATATATATATATATATATATATATATATATATATATATATATATATATATATATATATATATATATACTCATTTGGCTTTCTAAAGTGTTTTTCGCTTTTTCCCTTCATTTTTCGCATTGGACCGACTCAGTATATTGGTGTTCTGTTATGATACTGTATAATTTAGAATTTTCACCCTAAAGGCTATATAAAGCATTTCTTCATAATTTGGCTTCTATAATATACAGGTTTACCCAACGATGTGATTTCTTCTCTCACAACGGATTGTTAGAAGAAGATGAGATATATGTAATATAAAAATATCAAATATGTTACTAACATCAATCAAAAGCCTTTTAAAACGGATATCGGTTAAATGACGTTTAAAAAAATGACAAAAAGCCGAAGCAAGACAACTTAAACAAGAATTCTTTATAAAACTGAATCACGGCGCTTTCACGACATCTCGTCGAAAATCCGAAGATTAATATACTTTTTATCGGGGCTGTTTTATATGATTTAAGGGTAGGTATTCGGTGAAATATTATGGTCCGCTCCTTAATACCGGAGGGTAGTCTAACGCGTGCCCCTTACCTTCGGTTCAGCCTCCATCTCTCCCTCGAACGTAATTTATCTTATTAAGTAAAAGGGAGGCGAGCTGACTCACTTGTTAAGGAGTTGGTCTTCACCGTTCGCTTTTATTAAATCGTAAAAAATCGATGACTATGAGCGCATTGCGATACACGTTTTCACGCTTCTTGATGAGGATTGACTGTTGTAGCTGACACATCTCTTCAAATTTTGTACCCATTGCAACATTCTTCATGGAATTTTGCAATTAGAGCATCAACAATAATATACAAATGGCTATACAAAATGGACGACCAGTTTAATTACCAGGTGACAGTTAATAGTTCTTAAATTAAAAAAAAACGTTTAATTTGGGAGAAAGAAAAAAAATTGTTTATTCAAAGTATGCGTTATCGCTAGTTGCACGTTTTTCCAATTTTTCTGGTAATTTGTGGATGCCCTCCCACAAAAATCGTATATCTTTTGATGTCTTCCAGCCATTTTTTGATATGTCCGCTTAGGGTCTGCTATTGGCACTTTTAGGTCTCGATGGATATCTTCATTTCGGATGTACCACGGGGCATTAACAATACTGCGAAGTACTTTATTTTGAAACATCTGAATGACTTTTATGTTAGATTTCTTGGCGCATCTACAAAATTGGATGCCATAGGTCCATATAGGTCTCAGAATTTGCTTATAAAGAAGCAGTTTATTGTGTATTGACAACATTGACAACACAGAGTGGCGCCCTAGTAATCAATACATTTTTCTGAATTTGAAATCCAGTTGCTCACGTTTCTTCTTCACATACATTTTCCATCTTAGCTTGGTATCCATAGTCATGCCCAGATACTTTCCTTCGTTGGCATGTGGCATGGTCGACTGTCACTGGTATAGAGTTATATTTCTTGTTGGTGAAATTGACATGGGTCAACTTCGTCTCATTTAATTTAATGCGCCATTTCTGTGTCCAATTGGTGACATTATTGGCAGCTGTTTGGAATTTGTGTGTAGCTGAATGAATTTAATGTCCAGTAGCGAGTAAAACAGTATCATCGGTGAATGTTGCCGTCGCTACTCCACTGCTCTGCGGAATATGGTTGGTGTACAGCAAATAAAGGACAGGTCTGAGAACGCTGCCTTGTGACACTCCGGCATATATATTTTTAAGATCTAAATATTCTTCTCCATGTTTGACTCTAAAGTGATTGTCAGTGATGTATGATTGAAGAATTTGGCTCAGTTGTTATGGTAGATATTTTTCTAGATTGTATTCGAGGCCCTGATGCCACACTCTGTCGGATGCTTGCGCCCCATCGAGGAATATAGGTTACACATATATTTTTCTCTTCCAGTGCTCTCTCGATTGCATCAGTAATTCGATATATTTGATCTATTGTCGAGTGCTTATTATGAAATCCAAACTGATGCGTTGGAATAAGATGCTTCTCCTCTGTAATGGATTTGAGGCGTTGTGGAAGCAGCTTTTCAAACAACTTGGATATAATCGACAACAAGGATATTTTATCAGGTGGTTTACCAGGTTTCAGGATCATTATAACATCACCAATCTTCCATTACACTGGCACGTACCTGATCTGTAATACTGTGGTGATTGGTTTAACTGTCATACCATCTTTGTTGCTAATATGCGGGATTTTTTCCAAGGCAGTCGGTGGATAAGGTTGAAAAGTATTCTCTAGATATTCAACGAATATTTCTTTTCTTCATCTTGCCCCGTCCAGTTACCATCGCGCATGTTTCAAATGAGCATTTGTTGATATCGAATGGTATTAACTGTTACACCTGGTTTCAGAAGCTCATGGTACACGTTTAATCCCACCAAATGGTTTAATCCCACCAAATGCACAACATTGTCTTCTTTCCAAAGCGATTCGGTCATGCGGTTGATGTTGATGGTTGTCAGGGGTCAACCATGACTTTTTACGTTTTGGGTTCTCGAAATATATCCATTTTTTATATCCAGTCACAATCCGATGCAAAGAAAATATTTCTTTCATGACGAAACAGCAATACATCGCACATCATTTATCGCTTTTCCATCGGTCTGTCGTTCAGCTGATGGTATCCATTTTCCTGCCTTCTGTATCGTTCCCATAGCACGCAAACATTTAACCCATCTGCCATTTTTTGTTGAGTTGGCATATCGTCTTTTTCCAACAATGCTTGTAATTCAGCATCTTCAATTTTTTTGGGTTAGCCTAGACTTTCTTTGTCTTTTAGGTCGAAGTCACCACTTTTGAATCGTCTAAATCAACGCCTACAAGTGTCTTAAGTTGGGACATTGTCACTGTAAGTTTCCACAAGTAGGCGACGGCTTTTACTTACGTTTTTCTTTTGATTGAACTATAAAAGCAGTACGTGCCGCAAATGCTCTTTCTTTGGCTAGAAACTCGACATAAAACTCGAAATCGTTTAAACATGGCATAAGAGATGAGACTGTGAACCGAACTTGCTTACAGCGTCATCTCTTAAAATAATTAACCTAGCCACACCTAGTAGTCGGCCATTTCTTACGCACTTGTTTCTAAAAGTTATTCCTTGGTGATTGTTTAACTCGATATAGACCTCTCTATCTTCCAGAGTTTTACATGATGTTTGCTTTAGAGTTGATATTGTACATTTATCAATACACAACAAATATTTATCTCTTGAACTGTTATACCTTGAAAAGAATACCAGATAATCTAATCTGACAATAAATATTTGATAGATGATTAGACTTTAGGGTGGAAGTCTATGATAGTGGAGAGATGCAAAAACCTTAGGTCGATAAGAACAAAGTTCCAATGCAAAAACATTCATAAAGGAACACGGACCTCACCATGATAGCGCCAGCAGATCATACTCAAGTGTGTTTGGCGTGAGAAGTTATAGAAGAGTATTATAGGAGTCTGATCACTCTACCGGTATTAAAAAAAATACAACAAAGGGTCTGTGTCACCAATAAAGAATTAGGAATTAAGACAAAAAAAATAAACTGAAAGATTGACAATGAAGAAAAATACTAGGGAGAAGTACCAACGTAGAATCATGCAGGAGTTAGAGAATCCAGATACGTATAGATGGATAACAGGGTCGGTAGATGATCGATGGGCAACAATAATAAGTACTAGGCTAAATGAAAAGTTCGCGAAGCAAAAATGATATGAATAAGTTTATAATTGAAAAAATTACTTTATTCTTCCGTATATTCTCCTTTAAGCTCGATAGATTTTTTCAAGTGGTTTTCCAATTCATTTATTCTATCTTTGAAGTGCTTTTCTGGAAGTCCTTCAAAATATTCATCTATGGCTGCTATAACTTCTTCATTTGATGAAAAACGCTTGCCACGTAGGAATTTTTTGAGGTTTGGGATACAGATGTCAGTGGGGGCCAAATATGGTAAAATGGTGGATACTCCAACAATTCGTAGTGTAACTACTTCAATTTGGCAATTGTAAGAACACCTCTGTAAGCCGGTGCATAGTATTGATGAAATTTGTTTTTTTCTTCGCTAATTCGAATTTTTTCAAATGAATTAGTGCATCTAATTGATCCAAAAGGTTCGAGTAATATTGTCATGTTATTGTTTTACCAGTTTGAAGGAAATCAATTAATAAAATCCCTTTCGCATACCAAAAAATTGATGCCATAAACTTATTGGTCGATTTTGACCACTTTGGCTGATTCGGAACTGAACAATCGGGCTCAGTCCACTTTGCGGTTTGTTGTCGCAGTTAAGGATCGTGGTGGTAAACCCAAGTTTTATCCAAAGTTACCAAACGACGTTTAAAATCTACTTTATTCTTTCGAAAAAGATCCAAATATTGGTTAGAAAGTTTTACTCGCAGTGGTTTTGATCAAAATTTAACAAATGCGACACCCATTTTGCACATAGTTTTCTCAAGCACAATTCCTTTTTCAAAATATGAAACACCCGTTCAGTTGAGATGTTCTTGGCATTAGCAATTTCACTTGTCAATTGTTTGTCATCCATAACTATATCATGTATATAATTAATTATTTGTTAGTAGTTGCACTTATTGGACGTCCAAAACGAGGATCACCATCCAGACTTATTCGACCATGTTGAAACTCACTTGTTCACTTACACACCATTGTTTTTGAAAGAGCAGACTCCCTTAATACATTTACCATTTCACCATGAATTTTTAAATTTCCATCGCCTTTAAACTTTTTTTAAAAAGAATTTAATCACTGCGCGATTTTCAATATTTTTCATTTTAAAAAATAACATTGATAAGTTGTCTTTAAGCTGTTTTTTTTTTGGTTCCTACGAACGTATTCTACTTTTTTTGCTGTTGTGTACAGCAAAAAAAGTCGAATATGATCATTACTGCTTAACAATCTAAAGTATTAATCATTAATAAATATGAGTGTAGTCTGAAAAGATTCCAGCCTTAATATGAAGATGGCGTTACTCGTCTAAAATATTCTAGTAATATAATTACACCTGCGTTGAAAGGTAACCTTGAAAATGTCAGCCATATTAGCTGATCAGTTGTTGTTTAACAGCCATTTGTGTCAGTCGACGTTTGTATTTCTTTAAAGATGGAAAAAATCGAATATCGAGCCGTCATTAAATTCTTGCATTAGAAAGGCAATATGTCTACGCAAATTAAAGCCAAGATGGATTTGCCACAGTAAAATTTGGCAGCTGAATTTAAACGTGGTCGTTCTAGCTTGTTTGACTATGAACGTTTGGGACGGCCAAAAATTACAATCGCTACCGATAACATTGAAAGAGTTCACCAAATTGTGCTAAACGACCGCCGAATTAAAGTTAGAGAGACAGAAGATGCTGTGGGTATCTCGAAAGAATATGTTTGTTATATATTGACTAAAGATTTGGACATGAAAAAGCTAACCGAGCGTTGGATGCCGCGATTGCTCGCTCAGGACGAAAAACACATTCGAATGAACATTCCGAAGCCCTGTTGAAGTAGTTTAAGCAAAATAAGCCAGATTTTGACGTTGATTATTAACTGTAGATGAAACTTGGATACACCGCGACACTCCTGAAACCAAGGCATAGTTGAAACAGTGGACTGCGAAGAGTGAATCGACTCCGAAAAGGCGAAAACTGTTACATCGGCTGGGAAAGTGGTGGCGACTATTTTTGAGAAAGTCATGAAGTTGTGTTAATCGATTATCTTGAAAAAGGAAAAACAATAACAATATACTACGCATCATTACTAGACTACTGGAAGGTAGAAAATGTAAAAAAAGTCACATTTGAAGGAAAAACAGTATTGTTCCATCAAGATAATGCATCGCCTCACACTTCATTGGTAGCCATTGCAAAAATTTACGAATTAGAATTCGAATTGATTGACCACCCATGGTTTTCACCAGATCTGACCCCCAGCAACTTTTTCTCTTTCCTAGGCTCAAATGTTCACTCACAGGATAAAGATTTTCATTGAATGAGGAGGTCATCACATTCGTAAACGACTATTTTGCAGAACAAGATGTCAACTACTATTTGGACAGATAAAGAGATGGGCACATCGCTGGAAAAAGTATACAGAATTACAAGGAGACTATGTTGAGAAATATAACTGAATTTGACAAAAAAAAATGTTTCTGTATTGGGCTGAAAACTGTTCAGATTACCCTCGTAATTTATTAAATGTAATATTCGCGAGTAATTTCTTAAACATTATTTAAGGCGTGAGGAACAAATCGAGCTTTTCAGACTTTTCGTTTCTTTAAATCATTTGTCAAAATTTCGTGAATCATGTATTTGATCGTATTTAATTCCTCCACTATCCATCTCACCGTCAAATTCGCTTAGTAGGCGATCATTTCAAACACTTTTCCCACCAACTCACCGCGATTTTGGTTTCTTGGCTGGCTTGGCTCTGGGTCGTCTTCCAAAGCATCATGACCGTTCTGGAATTGCTTATACCATAACACACGCGTTCGAGTTACGGGATAAGCAATCATCACCATAAACTTTTGAAATGTTCAAAATCAAATCTCAATCTCCTCTCAATTGAAATGTTTTTATAAAAAATTCAACGAGCTTGAAACAAAATTTAATATTAGCTCTTTGTTTCAACGTATTTTTGTGACGAGGTGGCAAAAGGTACTGTCAATTTAAGAGCTATAACTTGACGATCCATTGATCGATTCTAAATAAAGCAATTTCGTTTTATATAGGAGATATATGGCTTTCCGATTATATATTGTTTCAATAGTAGTTGCTCTAGTAGTTTTCTCTAAATTAAAAAAGTTTCTTTATTTTTCCGACATACTGTGTATGCATATTGTGGATGTTTGTACACATGTACTTTGTTTATAGGTTTCTCTATTATTTGCATGTGTTCTCTAAGCAAGAATATTTTCATGTAGAGTGCTGATCGGAGTTAATTGGTAGTTGATAACCGTAGTTCGGAGCCCACGATAAGATGTAGGTCCTGTTTCCAGAAACCAAACCATTAATAAAAATGATGATGGGTTAAATCATCAGTATTGCCTGATTGTTCAGTATTGAAATACTTCCACAATCTGTTTATTCAACGGGTTTGATACCATCGGATCTTTCGAGATCGTTGCTATTCTATAATATATATTAACACACATTATTCTAATTACAAAAAAACAGTCAAATGAGCCGATGAAAGGAATAAGTGCCAAGAAAAATCATTCTTTTGTCGCGGTATCTAATGTTTGCCAAAAAAATAGAAAAACTTATATATATGTTCTTGATTACCTTTAACTATTAATTAACTCAACTTAGTCTTCGATTGATCCACTTTTATTCATTTTCGGCACCCTTCAAGCAGCTGCCGAATCTCAGATCGAGAAAAAAACTTAATGATTTTGATGTGATAAACCCATCGAGACGTTTTTCGACTTCCGTGTGAGATGTGATACGACTATCAACCAGCCGATGGTGCAGGGATTGGAAGAGATAACAATCCAAAGAGGCCAAGTCTGGAGAATACGCCGGCTGCGATAAAATCTTCGAACTCAACTCGATGATCCAAATGTTCTGCAACATTTAACTCAATATTTCCAGATTGGCTGGAACCACTTCTTACAAATAGTAGTATGAAAAGGTAGTGCTTCAAATTATTTTCAAGTTGTTTTAACTCTAAGGCTTCTATATTATATTATACCTCGTTGTAAAGCTGAAAGATGACACTTTAAAATAATTATACGGCCTTGTATAAATAAAACCATAGTTTTATTTATACAAGGTCCGTCTCATGGAAAACAGGAGTTTCTAAAAATAACTATTTCTGGTGGCGCCATCTTTACGGGGGTAAGCGTTAGAAAGGTGCATCCTTCACTGACGTTCTGATAAATTTTCATAACATTGGGATCATTAGAAGCCAAGTTATCACGTTTAAAGTCTCAGTGTGTTTATATCACCCGTCGAAAAATGAGCATAGAACAAAGAGCGAATATTAAGTTTTGTTTTATACTTGGTAAAACATTCACCGAAACGTTTCAATTAATGAAATAAGTGCATGGTGGGGATTGTTTATACTGTGGTAAAGTCCACGAGTGGTTTAAATGATTTAACGTTTTAACGAAGGTCGTGAGGGACGACGAACATATTGGTCCGAAAAACTCCGTGATTATTTAAACTATCATTGAAATTGTGCGTGAATTTATAAAAAATCAGCCAAAATATTCATTGCGATGCATAGAAATGGAATAGAACATGTCCAAAGTTTCAATTCATCGCATTTTAACCGATCATTTGAAACTTCGCAATTGCTCCGAATCCAACATTGCTACCGCATCTAACATTGCATTAAAGAGTCGAAAAAGGACGAAAATTTCATGTACAGCATTATTAGTAGCGATGCGACGTAGTGTTTTCAATATGATCCAGAAACCAAGCGTTAAAGTGCCGAATGAAAGCAACCTAGTGATCCAAATCCGAAGAAAAGTCAAGAAGAAGTCAAGAATTAAAATAATATTGATTTTTTTATGATTCGGAAGGAATTGTGCATATGGAGTTTGTTATACCTGCTTAAACGATCAATGCTGTGTTTCATCTTGTAGTTATGAAGCGTGTATTGCAACGAATTCGTCGTGTTCGACCACATGTTCCATAAACAAGACAGCTGTTATTGATGGTATAGTTGTTCCATCGCTCGACGTTCATCATTGATTTTTTTTATCAAAAATGCCATTTTAACACACTCATTTTAATCATTCAGCATACTCGCCTGATTTGGCTTCCTGCGATTTGAAAAACTTCATTTGCCGATGAGAGGACAGCGTTATGCCTACATACATGAACAAAATCTTCCTCATCATCAGCCCGTGTCGATCCATTGCAGGATGAAGGCCTCTTCAGCATGCTTCCAACCTTCACGGTTCCTCTGCCACTGGAGTCCTATATACTTATCGATGTCATCAGTCCATCGAGCTTTCGGTCTTCTTCGCGGACATTTGCGATCAAGCGGTATCCACTCCAGGATTGCCCTGGTCCATCTGCCGTCCCATCGCCTCGCTATATGGCTTGTCCATCTCCATTTCAATTGTTTCACTCTTCCAATGATGTAACACACTTTCGTTTGTTCCCTGATCAACGCGCAGGGCTTTCTGCCTCGTTTAGTAATGCCAAGCATACATCTTTCCAGTCCTATCTGTGCTACCCGAAGTTTTTGAATTGATTGCGATGTGAGTTTCCAAGTTTTACTTCCGTATATCATAACGGGTAGGACACACTGATCGAAGACTTTTCTTTTCAGGCAAGGTGGGAGTCTGCTCTGAAACACTATTTTGAACCTGCCACGTGCCTGCCAGCCACATTAAATCACCGTTCTACCTCCTGGGCGGTATCTCCCTCCATTGAAATCCTCTGCCCAAGATATATAAAGTGGTCCACAATCTCCAAATCCCTTCCAAAAACTGAAATTATCCTATCCTCAGCAAATTTATTGAACATAACCTGACTCTCTTTCAGGTATTTTTTTAAGCCAAATGGTTCGCCAGCCCTTTGCAGCTCTTATATGTGTCTTTGCAGCTCTCTGGGTCTTGTGAAAGGAGAAGGATATCATCTGCAAATCTAAGATGATTTAATAATTAATTAATTTAAATTAAGATAAGTTTGAACCATTGATCTTTACACCATCCTGTTCCCAAGCCATTTTACGGAAAACATCTTCAAGGCAAGCCGAGAAAAGAATAGGCGATATTGCGTCACCCTGCCTTAACTCGTTCTACATTAATTCGCACTTCAAGATCATCAAGGTGAATTGCGGATGTAGCTCCATCCTATATCGATCCTCGTAGGTTTACGAGGATCTTTGTCTACCCCCTGGCTAAGCAGTGCATCCATTACGGCATGCTTTGAGATGGAGTCAAATGCTTTTTCGTAGTCGATAAAAGCCAAGCACAGTGGAATGGTGTATTCGTTGTGCCTTTCTATGGCCTGCTGTACAACCTGGATGTGATCCATTGTAGTGAATCCACTTCTGAATCCTGCTTGTTCTCTTGGTTGCGCGGCATTCAGTTTTCTTGATATTCTTTTATATATTATCTTAGTGAAAACCTTGTACATTACTGATAGGAGGCTTATTGGACGGTAGTTCTTTAAATCTTCCTGTGCTTTTTTTATGTAAAAGGATCAGTTCTGCATTTTTCCATAAGTCAGGTACTTTTTGTTCTTTGCGGCATTTTGAGTATAATTTTGTCAGTGTTCCAACCAACAGTTTTTAACATTTCGACGTCCGTTCCTGGAGCTTTGGTGTCCGTTCCTGGAGCTTTGCCGTTTTTCATCGATTCTATAATATTTGTTACTTCCTCCACTAGGATATATGGCATTTGTTCTTTCGCGAGTATTGTTATCTTTGACTGGTTTTGATCTTCTTATAACTGGGAATAAAAATTTCTGACAATCTCTAACATTTGCCCCCTGCAAACTGTGCTATCCTCACGCATTAAAGCATAAATTTGCATCCTTTTGTTCCTCAGTTCATATATATATATATATATATATATATATATATATATATATATATATATATATATATATATATATATATATATATATATATATATATATATATATATATTCAAAAGGCGTCGATCACCATCCTGAAGGACATATCTTTGACAGACCTGAAAAATTCATTCGTGAAACTAATTAACCATGCAAAACATATAATTGACTCGCAAGGAGACTATTTGGAATAAAAACATTTTCACGAAAAAATATATATATGTTTTTTTAAAAATCATGTTTTTCGGGAGGCGCATAAAATTTTACGCAATAAATGACCTTTTTCCAAGTTGTTAACTCAACAAGAACACAAAGTCATATAAAACATTTCTTTTTCTATATTTAGTCTAACTAAAAGGTAATTTTGAGTAATATGGCTGAACTTAAGTATAAAATAAAATTTTAAAGCACAAAGCCTGTGGGAACTAAAGAAATGTCGACGGTTTTATACGACCCTCCCAAATCGTCCCTCCGTTCTCCCAAATCTAAATAAAATGATATACAATATTACCTGCAACCCGATACCGATTTTACTTTTAAATTGAATTGTTTTCCTCGCCCCCAAGGAAACCGTTCGAAATGGAGAGGAACGGAAGACAAATGACCGAAATTTACTTTATCGTGCCCTTGGGATTGAAATTTGTCAATAAGCAACCATCGCCATTTTCACAACTGATAATAAATGATCGTTACAGTTTTTATATTAGTTGATTGTTGAGTGTTATCGTTAATTCGAACAAAATTTCTTTTTGGGTTCATGCAAAAGTTCGTCCCATTTTTGTAAGAAAAATTGAAGGAAAATTTTATGTACTAAAAATTACAATTGTTCGATAACCTTTATCCATTTCTCCGGTAGCTGCATAATTGCGGGACTCATAGAAGGTTTGAGGTTAGTAACTAAAGCCCTGATCCAGGTGATTCTTTCGAGTTTTCCAAGGAAGTAAAGTGTTTACCATCTAAGATGTTTTGAAGCGATTTAAATAAATAGTAGTTGAAGGGTGCAAGGTTGGGAGAGTACGGTGAATGAACTAAAAAATGCCAGTCAAGTTGTAAGCGTGTGTGTCGGGTGGACAAAGTCACGTGTGATCTAGCCTCTACCAATGAAACGCACTGCCTTTTCTGTTGGTTAATTCTGGACATTTCTGGTTGACTGCTTACTCTAAGTGTTAGATTTCTTTAAACTGCGTCTAATAAAGACTACAGTAACTGAGTGTTTTACATCCAAAGTCGGCGAAAGCATAGGTTATTGACTGTGTATCATATCAGCCCGCATCAATCCACGGTAAGATGAAGGCCGCTGCTTCCCGTTTGCGATCAAGCAGTTCCAGAATTGCCTTGGTCCATCCGTCGTCCCATCGCCTCACTATATGGTCTGTCCATCTCCATTTCAATTGCTTTACTCTTCCAATGATGTCACACACTTTCGTTTGTTACCTGATTCATGTGCAGGGTTTTCTGTCCCGCTTTATAATGCCAAGCATGCATCTTTCTATTCCCCTCTGTGCTACCCGAAGTTTTTACAGAAGTGTCCAGGTTTCACTTCTGTATGTCATAACGGGCAGGACACACTGATAGAAGAATTTCTTTTCAGGCAAACTGGGACTTTGCTCTTAAACACTATGTTGAGCCTGCCAAATGCCTGCCAGCCATATTTAACACGCGGTTCCACTTCCCGGGCAGTATTCCATTGAAATCCTCTGCCCAAGATATATAAAGTGGTCCGCATTCTCCAAATTCCTTCTTAAAACTGAAATTCTTCTGTCCTCAGCAAATTTATTGAACATAACGTGACTCTTTTGCAGGTTAATTTTTAAGCCAAATGGTTCATCAGCTCTTTGCAGCTCCTGTATGCGTCTTTGCAGCTCCTCTGGGTCTTATGAAAGGAGAACGATATCATCTGCAAATCTAAGATGGTTTAAGTTTACACCATTTATCTTTACACTATCCTGTTCCCAATCCAGATTACGGAATACTTCTTCAAGGCAAGCCGAGAAAAGAATAGTCGATATTGCGTCACCCTGCCATACACCTCGCTCTACATTAATTCCCTCTTCAAGGTTAATTGTCGCTGTAGTTCCAGCATATATCGGACCTAATAGGTTTACATATGCTTGTCTAGCCCCCGACTGAGCAATGCATCCATTATGACCTGCTTTAAGATTAAGTGAAATGCTTTTTCGTAGTCGATAAATGGTGTAGTCGATAAATAGTGCCATGGTGTAGTCGATGTACCTTTCTATGGCCTGCTGTACAATCTGGATGTAATTCATTGTACTGTATTCAGTACAATGGAATGGATACTTCAGAATCCTGCGTGTTCTCTTGGTTGTGTATCATTTAGTTTTCTTAATATTCTTTTAGATATGACCTTAGTGAAAACTTTATACATTACTGATAGGAGGCTTATTGTTTTATGTAAAGTTCGACTACCAACTTTTAGCATTTCGACAGTTTCCTTTCCTGGAGCCTTCCTTTCCTTGATTCTATAGCATTTGCCACTTCCTCCACTAGGATATCTGGCATTTGTTCTTCCGTGGGTATTGCTATCTTTGATTGGTTCTGATGTTCATATTTTCTTCTGTGAATAAAATTTTCTGTCATCCTCTAATATTTGCGTACGCACCCTACACACTGTGCCATCATCACGCATTAAGGCATAAATTTCGGTTCTCTTCTTTCTCAGCTTCTGTTTAGCCTTGTTAATTCCCTTGTTTTCTTCCAGAGTTTTTTGCGCGTCTCCCCTCTGATACATTTTCTTATAGTTTGGCAGAGCTCAGTGTACTCGACCCTGTCAAAAGAACTCCCTGTATGTCCGTCGTTTTTTCATTAAATTAATGGTCTTACTGGAGATTTTTGTTTGTTTGCGACATTTTTTTCTGGTGCTATTGAAACAGCCATTTCAAGAACATTGTTGGTAATTTTTTTATATTGAACTGATATTTCCATCTCCTCCGGGTCTTGTAACACAGCAAAACGGTTCCACAAAGCAATCTCAAAATCGCTGCAGCTCTCAAGTAATCTCACAGAATTCACATTGCCCATCATTGATCTTATTATTCTTTCGCGTTTTCTTCGGCAGTTAATCCTAACTTTTGCACGTACCATTCGGTGGCTACTCCCAACATTAAAATTGTTAATGACAGGACAATTGCAATATATTGCTTTATCGTTAGTCATGATGTCCATTCCAGTACCATATGAGCCAGTAGTATTTTCATGTTCTTGTTGTTCCAATTCTGGCATTAATATCACCCATTAGGATTTTGTACCTACATTTCTCATTGTATAAAAGCTGGGCCACATCATCATAAAATTCCTCAATTTCCTCATCCCTGGCTTATGGCTTATAGTTGGTACATAAGCTTGGACGATTTGAAGCCTAAACTTTTTATTTAGCTGAATGACGCATTGGGCTAGTCAATTAGAGGTACTTTCAAATTTTACTACACTGTCCTTCAGCTTTCGATTGATGAGGAATGTAATTCCACCACATCGTCCATTCTCCATACTTCGAGTGTAGAGTACGTGACAGTTGAATCCAGTTGGATTAGCTCTTCGCCCTTTCTTCGTACTTCACCTTTGCCCCGTATAGTGGACTGCTGTTGACTTTTAGGATCGTGCGCATAAATTCAAGATTCATCAACTATGTAGAAGTTGTACACTGCTTTTGACGTACCACGATTGTATTTTTTGAGCATTTCTTTGCATCACTAGACAAGAGCATTTTTTTGAGGGATTGTCAAATTATGCGGAATCCATTGGGCACAAATCTTTTTCACGAATAATTGTGCATGTAAAATCTTGTGTATGCTTGTCATACTAATGCGCCCATACATGATGATCTTGCTTTATCAGTTCGCGCGCCGTATCGATATTTTCTGGCACAACAACAGATTTTGGACGACCTTCTTCAAATTCGTCCGTGAGCGAACAACGGCCACGATTGAATTTACTAAACCAGTGATACACAGTGGTTTTAGATATTACTTCATCACCAAAACTTGAAGTGAGTTGATCGATACACCGTTGTTGAGATAATCTACGTCGAAAGTCGAAGTTAATCATCGCACGAAAATTTTTAAGAGATAATTCCATTTTTTGACTGATATGATATTTTTAAGTCACTAAACAACTGAAATAGCGTCTGTGTGACAACACGTTCTAAGTATGTGTTCAGTCAATACAGTCAAACTTTAAATCGCATGCACAAGTCCATCATATCACATGCAAACACACAGTTATCTGCATCTCCGTCTGAATAAGCAGTCCTGTTTGTTGCTTCTCCGAGGGCGTGAGTTCTACCTATACCATCCTTGTGGGTAAAATTCAGACCAGCCTTTAGTAAATCATGCAACGTGGCAAGCATATAAAGCAAAAATTCGCATAAAATAAATTCTTCGACAACCCAAAACCAAACCATTGCTAGCATAGACTTTATTATGTCGTTTTTGGAAATTACCTCAATTACCCTCATCACGGTTTCTTGGACGTGCCTTTTATGGCCAGTTTGTATTTCGGGAACAGGAAATAGTCACACGGGGATAAATCAGGCGAATACGGATGATGTTGAAGCACATAGACTTGTTTTTCGTCAAAATTCACGAAGAGTGACGGTCTTGTGAGATGGTTTTTTCCTTATTTATGGAAATGTCTGCCCAACAATTACAATTGTTCTACAAGACAGTGCTATAACGAAAATTTTAACATTGACATGACAATTCTATTCTAAAAACATATCTTGAAGTAGTTTCCTATTGAGTCTTGTATGTATGTTTCTGAGTCTCCTAATTTATAATATTTCGTGCTGGAAGATTGCTCTAGCCTTTGACGAAAGATGATCGTTCGTTTTTTAATATACTCTGACACTGCTTATCCCTTTGTCGCGTTACATTTTTAAATAAAAGCTGGATTTCGCTATCCTGAAAGGGATACATAGTACTCATATCTTCGGAGAAACAATTAACATGAATATATATATATATATATATATATATATATATATATATATATATATGAGCATATATATATATATATATATATATATATATATATATATATATATATATATATATATATATATATATGAGCATTGGTTAGTTGCTTGACCTGGAGGGAGCCCCACCCATCCCTTTTATTGGAGGGCACATGTTTCGTCTGTTGGTGGTTAGACTCATCAGGCACCGACATATGCTCTCTTACCAAGAATAGGGAGTCCCTCTCCACAATCAAACAACCCATATATTCGCCGACTTCTCGTCGTGATGGCTTATACATTAAGTTTTTTGACTTCTTTGGACTACATCCAATGAGACAACACTACTCCGGAGTTATACACTCCCGATCGTTGGGTTCCACAATCTCATGTGGAATGCACAACAACCTGCGTCTCCGCCATAATGAGCATTGCTTGACCGGGAGGGAGCCCCACCCATCCCTTACATTGGAGGGCACATGTTTCGACTGCTGGTGGTTAGACTCATCAGGGCACCGACATATGCCATCTCCACCTCCACCTCTATTATCAAATAACCCATATATTTGCCGTCTTCTCGGGGTGTATAACTCCTGAGTACTGTTATCTCATTGGACGCAGTCCAAAGAAGTCAAAAACTCCATATATAAGCCATCCGACGAGAAGTTAGCGAATATATGGGTTGTTTGATTGTGGAGAAGGACTTCCTATTCTTGGCGAGAGAGCATATGTCGGTGCCCTGATGAGTCTACCCACCAACAGACAAAACGTGTAGTCTCCAATGTAAAGGATGGGTGGGGCTCCCTTCCTGTCAAACAACTAACCAATGCTCATTATGGCGGAGACGCAGGTTGTTACGCGTTCCACATGAGATTGTGGAACCCAGCGGTCGGGAGTGTATAACTCCTGAGTACTGTTGACTCATTAGATGCAGTGCAAATAAGTAAAAAAACTCCAACTAGTTTAAATAGAAATTTTCAATTGAAAATTGGAAAAAAGGCATATTTCATTTAAAAAGTTTTGGAAATTATTTGTTCTATTAGATCTGGTGAGTAGTTCTGAATATGGTTTGTTATTAAACTGAAACGTAAACAAAACAATAAAAAATAATAATTTAATACTTGACCGAAAATAAAATAAAGAATAATGAATTTGAATAAATAGAGAGACACTTACCACATATTAGTTTATTCCCCATTTAATCCGTTTTAATCCGCATTATTTCTCCTCTAGTGATACATACCAATTTCATTCGGAGTTTTGGAAGACGAAATATTACTTTGTGATAATAACAGTAACCTTCCTGCGAATATCGAATATAAGTCTCCGTTGTCAGACCGATTTCGCATTTCCGGCTTCTCTCTTTCCGATACGAAAACCACCATTTTCGTAAAGCGATCCGCTTCAGGTAAAGATGGGTCTGAAAGCATCAACGAACAAAGCAAAGGGCCAGATGCCAAGCACCCAATTTTTTGTCTGTTTTTTTTCTTCTTCCATTTTTTTTTATTTATGTGTGTCTGAGCCTTGAGGCATCACTGAAGAAAAAAAGAACCCCGTACGGTACATATGTCCGCCTGATGAAGGTACAAGGTAAATTTCTTTTATAGAAATCGTACGGTTCTTCGGTAAAATTATAAATTCCGGAAAACAGATGTTGTATTCGAGGGTTACCGACTTGTGGGAAAATTATCGACAGCTTGATGTCGCAATTGCTGCACTCTGTCATTTTTAGGCGTAGTACGAGAATGAACCAGAAATATTAAGTGGTTTTAAATTACTGGGTACAAATTTGTTTCAAAGCAATCATTACTTTCATACGGGCAATATTATTGGTACCGTATAGTATCATTTAAAACTAGTATCATCTAACACATTTATTAACGAAAAAAGTACTTTCCAGCACCTTCATTCTGTACTATTTTAAATGCTCTGGATATCATTTAAGTCAAATTTTCCAGCTCGAAATAACTGGAACCATTGTTTACAACTACTAATGTTTCACTTCCGTATGTCTGAACAGGCAGCATGCACTGATCAAAAACTTTTCTCTTCAAACAAAGTGAGCGTTTGTTTTTAAACTTTATGTTGAGCCTGCCAAATATATTCCAGCCACACTTAACACGTCGTCAATAAAAGCCAAGCAGAGTGGCACGGTGTATTCATTGTGCCTTTCTATGGCCTGTTGGACAACCTGGATATAATCCATTGTACTGAATCCACTTCTGAATCCTGCTTGCTTATTTATACGTCATTCAGTGTCCTTAATATTCTAATGGATAGTATCTTGGTGAAAACTTTGTACACTACTGATAGTAGGCATAATGTGTGCTGTTACACTGTTAATGGTTACTGTTGTGCTCCTTTCTTATGAAGAAGAATCACTTCAGCATTTTTCCATTGGTTGTGTCTTTTTTGTTCTTTGAGATATTTTCAGTACAATTTTGCGAGCATTTTAGGTAAAGTACGAGCGCCAGCTTTTAACAATTCAACTCCGTAGGCATTGCTCTCTTTGACTGGTTCTGATCTTCATATAACTTTGAATAAAATCTTCTGATAACCTCTAACATCTCCGTACATTCCCTGAACACTGTGCAATTCTAACGCATTAAGGCAAACATTTGCCCTTTTACTTCCCAGCTTGTGTTTTGCTTTGTTTATGTTTTCTTTCTAGTGTTTTTTGCACTAGCTGCATGTCGAACCGACGCGTTTCCTCTCGAATACGTTTTCTTATAGTTTTGCAAAGCTCAACATACTTGACTCTGCTAAAAAGACTCTCTGCTTTCAATGTAAGCCGTTTTTATTGAATTAATGATCTCATTGGAGATTTTTGATTGTTTGAAACTTTTTTCTGGTGGTGTTATTGCAGCAGCCGTTTTAAGCACAATATCGATAATTTTTTCATACTGATCTATAATTTCCGTCTCCTCAGGGTTTTGCAACACAGAAAAGTGGTTCGACAAAGCAATCTCAAAAGCGCTGCCCCTCTGAAGTAGCTTCCCAGAATTCGCGTTGCCCTTTTTCGATTTTACCATTCTTGTACGCCCTCTTCGAAAGTTTATCCTGACATTTGCTCGTACCATTCTATGGTTACTTCCAACATTAAAACTGTTAAGGACAGTACAATTGCAAAATCTTGTTTTATCGTTTGAAATGATATAGTATAGGGTGTACCAAAAATGTATACAGATTTTATTTTCTGACACCTTACTCATACTGCATCCTTTTTCAAAAAATGGCTGCTAATGTGCACCTCCACATTATCATCATGACGTAAGGGCTTATCTTGACGAGACTCTACCAAACAGATGGATTGAACGAAGAGGTTCGCGCACGTTCACCTAACGTTACGCCGCTCGACTTATTTTTATGGGTATACATTAAAGACAATGTTTATAAGACAAAACTGGCAACAGTCAATGAATTAAGAGTAGCGATTGAAACAGAATGCAGACAAATAGCAATGGAAATGATTCTCGATGTTTGCGATTCCATTGTTTCTCTTTATCAGCAATGCCTGGACGGTGGGCAGTTTGAAAACTGGCGTTATTTAAAATAAAGACTGTTCCTTTAGCTTTACTTCTGAAAACCTAAAGTAAAGTGTATGAAAATAAATTGTGATTTTAGAACCGGTCAAAGTGTATATTAAGTAATGTCTGAATTATTGTGGCGTGTTCATATATTTTTTCGCCACTATCTAAAACTCAAAAAATATCAAAAATACCTGTTCTTATTTAAAGAAAGAATCACTGGGTAAAAACAAAAAACCAAACGGAGACAAATTTCTGAGTGATTCTTTTTTGTAATAAATTTTGCCTAACGAACAAAATTTTAAAGATATAAAAATGTTATAAAAAATTTTACAAACATTTAACGTTAACGTTTCGGAGGGTACTCTCCCCCCGTTTTCAAAACTAAACTAAAAAATAAATTATATTAATTTGTAATATATAAATTAACGAATGAAAGTAAATATATTTTTTTTATATGTCAACGATACTTACATTGCAGACAGATTTGCAAAAAACACCTTTTTCTATTGTACAACAACTTTCAATTATTAGATTTAATTGGTGATTTTTGATGACAATTCGGCCCTCAAATGTTAATGTGACATTATTTCTATTCATATATTGCTCTGAATTCATCTTCATTATTGTAATCGTTCCAAACATTCACTTTATAACCACTCGAAAAGTCGAAAAGCGCGATGGCGAAAAACACCTGACTATTGAGAATGGGGTAGCGCTGAAGATATTACGTTATAAATGCGTTTAATCTCCGGGTTACTAGCAAAACGATGCATTGCTGCCTTTGTTTTTCGCACGCGATAGTAGAGAAAACAGTAGCGGCACAAACTTGTCTGTGCCCAAAGCACGTGTTCTTTAATCGGTGCGCTTCGGCAACCCACGACCTATTTCGTTACCGTGAATGACATTATGGATATTAGATTATAGAAGTCGCTAGAAGCGTGATCATATACAGAACAGCGAATAAATTAATATAAAATCTGAAATTATTTTTTTTACTTCATTTTTTATTTTTTAGGTAGGGCACGTGCCCACGTGCCCTTATGGACCAACCGCCACTGACAACACTATATTTTAATATAAAAAAATACAGTTTTTTTTTTCGGTTAAAATGACTTCGAAACATATAGCAATGCATCAAAATATTTTAATAAAACTCAAAAATTTCTTTTTGTTTTCCGAACAATCTGGAACACTATTGAATACACTCATTCGCAAGCTTGAAGATAATATTGTTATTTCTAATGGTTTTAGCGTCGAAACCTTTTAAAAAATAAGTTCAACCTTTTAAGAGTTAAGCTCGCAAATCAGCGTTTCTGTCACACATACAATAATAAATTGCACACAAAACATTCAAGTTACGAAAAACATAAAATGGATCATGGTGAAATCAGAAGGGTGGTATAAAGCAAACATGCCAAATCAACGATATTTCAAGGTTTTCAATTCTAAACGTTTCGATCGGAGTCGATAATTAAAAAAAACATTTTAGGAAAAGATTACAATTGTTTTGGTCTTCCAAATTAAGAATAACATTTTTTAAATTACCTCCCTGGAGAAGAAGTTACTAATTACTTTAAAATACCTAAATTTAATGTCAGTTATGCCTTAAATATACATTCCTTTTGAGTTTATTAGGTCTTAATGACAACGTAAACGACGTGTGATGTGTTCTCAGATTGTTTTAAATTAAGTACCCTGAACTGTAACAATAAAATAAATATACTTTTTTCCCGTCACTCTGTATATTTTGAACACTTACGAAATACTCTGCAAAACAACGTTCCTTGGATATAGTGGGATACCATTATTATTGCTTCATCGTTAATATGATTAAAATAAAACCCGAACTATACGACATAATTTGTTTTCATATTATTCTTTAGTAACTTTAATTTTTTGGCACCAGATTTACGATTAAGTGTAGATATAAAAGCGATTGATGTCTATATCTGTTCCCCAATATCTTATTTTCGAAAAATTACTACGAATGTGCGAGTCAAACTACGTTTTTTAAAGCGATTCGATATGGTGTCGAAAGAGAAAAATCCTCAACCAATTTTTTGCATGAGATAATATAACTTGTTTAATTATCTAAGATTTGAATACACAATTTTTTTGTAATCTAAACTATTGTTTTCTTTAGCCGTTGGTCCCAGTTAAACAAAATTTGTATGCAGTTATGTACGAAATTGTACCCAGACTTAAACGAATTCAACTTACATGATGTTCGGTCCCATCTATCGCCTAAGCTTATATATATATATATATATATATATATATATATATATATATATATATATATATATATATATATATATATATATATATATATCAAATATAAGTTCAGTGCTAAGTTCAGTGCATGAGCGACCAGGGCGAAAGTCTGCCTGGTACGCGCCAATTTTGTGTTCTAATTGTTCTTGTGTTCTCTGGAGAAGGCATGCTAAAAGGATTTTGTAAGTGACTTGTAGTAAGGAGATTCCTCTGTAGTTGTTCACATCTGTTCTGTCTCCCTTCTTGTGCAGCGGGTGGATAAGAGTACATTTCCATTCATCTGGTAAGTTTTCTGTTTGCCAAATGTTCGTGATAATTTGCGTAAGTTCCTGCAGTGAATTTGGTCCGAGGTTTTTTAATAGTTCCATCTTCACCGGATGACCTGTTATTCTTTAGTTTGCGTATGTGCCTGTGGATTTCTTCATGTGATGGTGGTGGTGATTCTGAGTGGGTATGGATACAATTTTCCTTGGGGAATCTTGTATCGCGTTCGGGGCAATTGAGGAGATCAGAGAAATAGTGTGCCTGCTCCTGACAATTCTCCTCATTGGTTAGCGCTAATCTCTCATTCCGCTTTCTGAAGCAAAGATTTTGTGGTGTATATCCACGGATTTCTCTTGCAAAAGTCCTATAAAAGCCTCTCGTATTATATTTGCGGAAATTCTTCTCTATAGAGTCTAGTTGTTCCTTCATGTACTTCCTCTTAGTTTGCCTGACAACCTTTGCGGTCTGTTTTCTAGTCACGTCAAAAAGCTGTTGACTTTCTGGGGATTTTTTAGTGTTGTAGTCCTAAAATTCTCGTTTGCGTCGCTGTAATACACTTTCGCATTCCGAGTCCCACCAAGGGTGTTTTGTGTTCTTTTTCAATGGGATGAGTTCCTGTGCTTTTTGTGTATTTTTTTTTGTGGAATTTTTTCCATGTATCTGCCCGTTCGTTTTCCCATTCCTCTGTTATGTTAGTTTCCTTGATCTTTTTTGTGTCGAATTTCTGTAGATGTGCTTTCTTGTGATGAATTCTCCTTGGGGTAAACTTGACTTTGATTCGTGTTTGGTAGTGGTCTGAGTCAATGTTCGCGCATCTGCGGACTTGGACATCTTGGACCTCTCTTTGTTGTGGGTATGAGATCGCAACGTGGTCTATCTGGAGTTCTCCACTCTGTTGTATAGGCGATCTCCATGTCTTCTGTTTTCGTGGAGATTTTGTTAGGGATGTTGACATGATCTTAAGGTTATTCTGTTGACATAGTTCGATGAGTCTTGTGCCGTTCTTATTGGTTAATTTATGACCAGGGAATTTGCCTACTGTTTTCTGATGGATTTTTTCTCTACAGATTTGTGCGTTAAAGTCGCCCAGTAAAATTTTGGCGTCATACTTTGGGACCTTTGCCATTACCTTCTCTAGTGTTGCCCAGAATCATGGTGTATTTTTTATTGGCGCACTGTATGCGCATTGTCATTAGCCTATTGTTTATAGGCTTGATTTCCTTAATAAAGTTAACTATCCCCTTATTTACCACAAAGGCCATGCCCAGAAGCGGAGCCCCCCTGACGACTCGTTTGCCTGTCGTGCTTTTGAATATGCGATAGTTCTCATAGTCTACCGTGTTCCTCATCCGTGATGCGTGTTTCTTGTAGGGCAAGCACAAGTATCTTTTGCCTGTCAAGTTTTGAAGTTAGGTTGTGAAGTTTTCCTGGTTGGATCAGCGTGTTGATGTTGAAAGTGCCAATATATGTAGGTGTTTTATGTGTAGGTGTATATTTGCCAGAGAGCTCCGACTTTTTTTTGAGATCGTGAAAATCCAGGTTCCTCAGAATCCGAAAACCCGTTTGCCGTCTGTTGACGGGTGGATTGGTTAGCACCTGGGGTATCATTGTTATTACTTGCACGACTCATGGTTGCTTATAAGCTTATAGGTCCAGTGTTTCCACTAGGAGTTTAGAACCAGGGATTGTTAGTTTTTGGAGCGTGGTATACAGCCGCACCCTCTGGGTGAATAGACGCCGACCAGGTTGCCACTGCAGACGCGACCTGGATTTTTTTTCTGACAGAGCCCTGTTAGCCGTCTGTTCCCGAAATAAATGTTCGGGTTCAGCCGTTGTCCGTTTCTTGCGACGTGGACGAAGGGTTGGAGCTTTAGGAACTCATATGTACCTAGCCAAGTTGTTATGTACACCTAATGACGTGTAACACTTTGAGTAATAATGGAATTAAAGAAAAGAGTGAGCTTTAATAAATTTTTCACTCATAATGGAAAAGAAAATAAAAATGCCTTTAGGTTGAATACAAATACATTTTATTATCATAATAATAATTTCTTGCTATATAATATACTATGTATGTATATTTACTGGTGTATGATCAAAAAAATGAAGTATTATAATGCATATAGCAACATTTATTATAAGTATTTCAATAGTTATGTAGAAAGTTACATATCAACTATTAGATAATATATATATTTCCCAAAAACGTGTAGTCGTACAAAATACTGAAATCGCATGTTACATTATATAGAATTGTATGTATAATATGCTACGTATAATTTGTTTGTTTAGTAATAAATATTAAAATATACATATATATGGGGAGTGGTTTTTTTATAATTTTATTTTTTTCCTTATTACACCATGACGACCAGGAAATATTATTACACTCACTTTTTATGTTTCTTTTTAAAAAACATCTTCACAAATATAACAAATATTTTACGCCCAAATTGTTCTCGAAATTCTAACTAACCAAAACGGAAATGTTTAACGACAAATATTCTGCATTCATAACTCTATTTTTCTGTTACACGCGGTGTCTAAATAAAATAACGAGACTGGTGGCGTAGCACTCGATGTGGCAATATTGTTCGTTTCCTTTTTGTAGGAGAGACGATCCAACATCTAATGCGTCTTTAGTGCGAGTTTGAACTGTAGCACTAGAAAAAATCGGATAAACAAAAAGACTTGCTACGTACCAGCAAGTGACGCATAGTACTCCTCTAAAGTGGATGAGGGCAGTGTTGTCATATCGAACGTTACACCATCAGTCTCATTAGGTTAATTAAATACCACGTTTATTTTTAAATTAAAATATTTGAAGAAAAACTGCGTTTTTTAAAATATAGATAGAAAAATATATGAAGTCGAGAACAGGTTTAGCCAAAGCAAAATTTCTGATAAATATCGAGAAGGCCTTCCAAGTCGTGAAACTACCAAAATTTCTGCAAAAAATCCCGGCACTTTCATCGACATATATATTCTTTTTTTTATTATTTTAATATTAATTTTAAAAAATTACTTTTAAATAGATTATCTTGACGCATATACACAACAGTATATTTTAATATGAAAAAATAGAGTTTTTTTCGGTTAAAGTGGCTTGTTTTTTCGAAACATATAACAATGCATCAAAACATTTTAGTAAAACTCAAACATTTCTTTTTGTTTTCCGAACAATCTGGGACAGTATTGCACACACTCATTCGCGAGCTTGAAAATATTATTGTTATTCTTAATGGTTTTAGCGTCGAAACCTTTTAAAAATAAGTTCATCCTTTTAAGAGTTAAGCTCGCAAATCAGCGTTTTTGTCTCACATACAGTAATAAATATTGATTGCACATAAAACATTCAAGTTACGAAAAACACAGATGGATTATGGTGGAATCAGAAGGGTGGTATAAAGCAAACATGCAAAATCATCGCTATTTCAAGGTTTTCAATTCTAAACGTTTTTTTTAGCAAGGTTGATGATTTAAAAAACCGTTTTAGGAAAAGATTACAATTGTTTTGGTCTTCCAAATTAAGAATAACATTTTTTAAATCACCTCCCTGGAGAAGAAGTTACTAATTACCTTAAAGTATCTAAATTTAATGTCAATTATGCCTTAAATATATATTCCTTTTGAGTTTATTAGGTCTTAAAGACAACGCATTGAAGTAAACGACGTGTGATGTGTTCTCAAATTGTTTAAAATTAAATACCCTGAACTGTAACAATAAACTAAATATACTTTTTTTCCCGTCACTCTGTATATCTTGAACACTTACGAAACACTCTGCAAAACAACGTTCCTTGGATATAGTGGAATATCATTATTATTGCTTCATCGTCAATATGATTAAAATAAAATCCGAACTATACGACATAACAATTTGTTTTCATATTATTTTTTAGTAACTTTCATTTTTTGGCACCAGATTTACGATTAAGTGTAGATATAAAAGCGATCGATGTCTATATATGTTCCCCAATATATTATTTTCGAAAACTTACTACGAATGTGCGAGTCAAACTACGTTTTTTAAAGCGATTCGATAAGGTGCCGAAAGAGAAAAATCATCAACCAATTTTTTTCCGAAGAATTAGCGTCAGAGAACGATATATTTTTATGAAGGTTCAGTTAGAGAAGGTAGATTACACAGTGTGTCTAAAAAGTCCCAAATCTGATTGGTTCAGGATGGATACGTGACGCCATTTTTATGTAAAAAGACCGTGCGTGAAAGTTGAACCGTGAGCCAACTTGAAAGGATTAATAAAGGCAGTAGAGCGACTTGACAGAGAAGCCAGAAAGTTCGGACTCTAAGTTCGGAATATAAACGAAAGAAAAAACAAAATACATAAGAGTGGAAAGGGAAATTCACAATAGGAACACCCACCTGGTAACAGAGAATAATAATTTTGAAACAATATCGACATTTACTTATTTGAGAACAACAATATGTGAAAGTCGGAAAGAAAGTACACTGAAGAGAAATCAAGTCTTTGGAATGAGCAGAACACTATAAAGATCTAAAATACTAAGTAAAAAAACGAAGATATATATACGAGAGTGAATCAAATATAAACCGGAATTTTCCAATTACTTTCCTCAGCCAATCCCGAGCGGGCTGTCAGTGTCGGTAGTAGCAGTGTAATATAGCAATATATTAGGCGTGGAGAAAACGCTCGGTGATGTGTTTTACTGAGTTTTTTTTGTCAGTACCGCCATAAGTAAGCAACAGGTTCCACCGTTCGTTGCGCAACGGGTTATAATACAGTTTTTAACCAAGGAAGACATTAAAATATCCGATATATTAATTCAATTGAAGGTTCAGTATGGGAACGATACCCTGTCTAAGACCCAAGTGTTTGGTTGGGCCAAGAAGTTTAAGAGTGGATAAGAAAGTCTGGCAAATGTAAGTCATAAACAACATCCCAGGTCAAGTGTTATTGCTGACAACATTGATGCAGTTCGCCAACTTATCGAAGATGATCAGCGACTCACTATTCATGAAATCGCTTTAAAGGTGGGTATTAGTTTTGAAAGTGCTCAAACAGTCGACAGAAATCATCTTGGCTTTAATAAAATCTATGCCCGATGGGTTCCGAAGTTGTTGACCGAAGATCAGAAAAACATCCGATAGCAAATCAGTAAGTTTCCCTTGAAAACCCTCCATACAGCCCAGATTTGTCACCCTGTAATTAATTTTTCGTTTGCGCCTTTGAAAGATACACTTGGAGGGGTACAATTCGACAACGATCAAGATGTTGAGCTCTTTGTGCGTAAAAGCTGATGACCCAAACTCAAAGATTCTACGAGGAAGGAATTTACAAAGTGAGTATTAGCTTTGAAAGTGCTCAAACAATCATCAGAAATCATCTTGGCTTCAATAAAATCTATGCCCGATGTGTTCCAAAGTTGTTGACCGAAGATCAGAAAAGCATCCGATAGCAAATCAGTACGTTTCCGTTGGACACCCTCCATACAGCCCAGATTTGTCACCCTGTAATTTTTTTTTGTTAGCGCCTTTGAAAGATACACATGGAGGGGTACAATTCGACAACGATCAAGATGTTGAGGGCTTCGTGCGTAAAAGCTGATGACCCAAACTCAAAGATTCTACGAGTAAGGAATTCACAAGCTTCCAAACCGCTGGAATAATATGTAGAGTGTGGAGGAGACACTGTCGAAAATGATCAATAGTTTTTTGTATTATTTTATAAATAATAAATATGTATAAAACAATTCCGGTTTATATTTGATTCACCTTGGCATATACGACATTAATAAGACCAGTCATTACATGTGCACTGAAGTCAGCTAACATAAATGAGAAATAAGAAGAGGACCTAAAAATACTGGAAATGAAAATACTCAGAAAAATACTTGAACCGGACATAATAGGAGTGGACAAAGGATACTTAAAATAAATGAAGAAATAGAGGAAGAATTAGGATACGAGAATATAGCCAGATACATAAAATCAGCAAGGCTAGATTGGACAAGTCACATAATGAGAAGGTTATCCATAGAAATACTTAAAATAAAAATAAAATGGACTCCATTGGGGAGAAGAGCAAGAGAAAGGTTGAGAGGGAGATGATTAGATCAGGTGGAAAAGGATATTAAAACAGTAGGCATTGCAGACTGGACAATGGAATTCAGAGACAAGAAAGAATAGAATGACGTAACCGAAGAGGCCAGAATACATAAAAGACAATGTAACAATGATTAGAAAAAGAAAAGTAATCCACTTAATTAATAGGATTAAAAAACTCTTTCAAGCATTAACCATAATCCCGAGGGACTGAGAGGTCGAAGTTCTCCTACCACTGAAGGTTATGAGAATGAACTTCCCTTCAAAAAAATGGCAGATGATAAGGAAGAAGGATAAAAATGGAGGAAAGGACAAGATCAATCAAGGATTTGTTTTACGATAAACTCGGTTTAATTGTCGGCAAACCAAAACACGACTACGGTAGCTCGGTAATACTGCAAGAAGATTCTTCGAAAATGCCGAAACTTCAGCTGAAATTATCGGACTTGATGTTGAATTAATCACACACCTTTATGATATGTTTTTCGAGTGGTTACAACATTAATAAGGAAAAGTGCCCAGAATATGCAGAAAGAACTGCTAATTGTATACAAGCTCTTACGAATGTTACCTCATGCCCTCCACTATACATGATTTTTGATCCATGGCTAAGACATCATCACGAACTTCAAAGTTCCCATTGGATGGACAGCTGAGCAAAAAAGCTTAAGAAGGAGGCGAAGTTGTTTCCGAAAATTATTGAGACCCCACGCAAATCAAGAAATTGGACATTTGGTCAGGTTGGACGACCATCGTCTAGAAAAGTGTATATTACATGGTGATCTGACTTCAGGTGAAAGTAGGCATGAACGTTAGAAACTTCCTTACAAGGATGCTCTCCGTGAAACGTCAAAAAGCGTTAATACTGGTCATCAATGGGAGGTGACAGCTTCAGGAGGTGACAGAACCCAGTGGAGATAACTAGTTCATTCTTTAAAAAATTTCCTCAAATTTCTTCCTCAGAAAAGTGTTGTCTGAACAATTTTGATTTGTCTAGCTATTCTCATCAGTCGCAGTTACATTTATGTTTTGTTGCTCTAGTATTCTAGAATTTCCAAAACTTCACAGGGAAAATGTCTTAGTTTTTTTTCTGGAATTTTTTTAGTAGTTTAGTAGTTGAAATTAGTGGGAGATGAATACTCGAATCTCAGTTTTTTCTTGTAACATTCAAAATTAGCGGGCTTGTAATCTTCTGTACCTCAATTGATACTTCAAGAATCAAGATATATTGATAATTGATCAAAATAATTGATAATTCAAGATTCTTGATACTTCAAGAATCGAGCCCTAGAAACAGATCCCCCCTCCTGGCTAGTTCGAATGTCCAGACTGTGGTCGAAATATCTCTTGAGGTACAGAAGATTACAAACCCTCTAATTTTGAATGTTACAAGAAAAAACTGAGATTCGAGTATTCGTCTCCCACTAATTTCAACTATTAAAAAGATACTAGAAAAAAACTAAGACATTTTCCCTGTGAAGTTTCACAGTGAAGGTTCACTTTGTTGGATACCACACACCCCTTAACTGAACTTGCTGATCCATATAACAGCATATGCTCTGTACTTATTGGTGTTTTGGGGATAACATACTTATGTTATATGCAAGTAAACTATCGAAATAGGAGAATTTTCTTTGCTAATGCGCCTTTATTTTTGGTTTTGGAATTTTCTACAATTTTTTTCGCGATCAGTACGAAAAACACAGACTTTTTGTCAAATTAGGGGTAACCTGCCCCATGGAGCGATGGTTAGTACCGCGTATTTTTAAACACGATCTCCGCTTGCTTCTTTACATTTGTTTAACGCTCATGATTACCAGATGTGATTAGTTTAAACGGGATACCTTCATTTGAACCACACTGTATAATCGTGCATATTAAAAGAGACATAACTATGTAAAATCCTAAATAAGGAAAAAGTCTGCTATCTTTTTAGACAAACTGTGTGAAAAATTTTTTTTGTGGTCCAAACTCAAAAATAAAAATTTTTCAGTTGATGGTTTTTTCTCTTTTTTCCCATATCCTGATCGAAATTCTCTTGTAATCAAATCCTACGTATTTATTATTAAGTCAGATAAAAGCAAATAGTGTTGTATTTTACATTAGCAGCATTTAACAGCTGTTAGCTATTTTCCGATAGATAATAAAACATTTTATATTGTTATACTTTATATAATATAATAAATCTTACTCAATAATATTGTGATAGAAATGTAATTAAAATATCTAAATAAATATCTATGATTTCAGTTTTTATTTCCAATTTCTTTTACCGGTAAATACATTCACACATCACACTTATAAATATTTTTTCCATTATTGTTTTATTTTTTTTTGGCGAGTTCTGATGCTGTTGGTACCCTTACTCGTTAATCCTCCCAAATACAGATATCAGTACGGTTAAAATTACTCATCAAGGGTGAATAGATCTGGTAGAATTGACGTTCCCCCAAAGATGATCAATTTCGGTCGAATTCTCAAAAAATAAGTTTCCTTAGGGTTTTTTTTTTAATTTATTTATACTTTAAATTCTGTAAGTCACCCTGTTGATTGAAATCAAAGAAAACAATGTCCACTTTAGAGGTATTTATAACTTACATTTCTATTCCCAAAAGAACATTTAATGATTTCAGTCTTGATCATCACAGTAAAGCTTTGATATGATGAAATTATTGTGCTTTGTTTTTTTTTTTAAATAATTATTTAACATCAGAACAGATAACTATATTTTCCTTGTTTTTGAAAGAGCCGTTATCTATTCAGGCGTTTTAGCTTATTATTATTATTATTATTATTTATATATTTTTTTTCCTAACCATTACTGATCGACGTTCCCTTTTAAGAAAATAAATTTGTTATTATCCATATTTTGGTATGTTGTCAAATGGAGCATCGTCAATATTTAAAATGAGTGTCTAAATTAACAAATATTAACAATAATAGAAAATTTGCAGTTTTAACATATACGGAAATACTAGACTATAACAAAAGTATTTATGTTTTTTTATTTGTTTATAAATAAAGGGTTATACTTCATTCGGGAGTTTAATTCAATTTCAATTCTATGATCGTTCGTTCGTCAACATTAAAGTGATTCTAATTCCTCTGTTTATTGCCGCTGTCCTGCATCTTGTTAAGAACAAAAAAGATTAGCATCGTAGAGCTGCAGAATGCGGATAACTGTGGATGTAGTGCATAGTGCGACGGCATTGCTGGACTTACTTTGTGAGGACTACGATGCAAAATTAACGCATAGAAAACGAAAATGAGATAGCTGATATTGTTGTGAATATGTCAGCCACTGGAAGAAGTAGAATGCTTCCCGTATTTGACAGTAACATTTTCTGCTTTTTCATCATGCAAGAAGAGGTAATATAAAGTAAAGTATGTTGGTGCTAATTTTGGACGTTTAATTAGAAGGGTGTTTAGTAACCCAGACTAAAGGGATACACTAAAATTAGTGTTTACAATGTCATCATAATTCATACTCTTCAACATCCAGCTGAATTCTGGTCCTGTATCGGAAACAAATAAAACAACTCTAGAGACTGCATCGAGGCTGCTGCTAGACTTACTTTGTGAAATACTATGCGTCCTGACCAAAATTAATGCATAAAAACGAAAAAGAGATAGCTGATATTGTTGTAAATAGTCAGCCACTGGAAGAAGTAGCATGCTTCCTGCATTTGGAAAGTCAAATTTTTTGCTTTGCCATCATGCAAAAACAGGTAATATAAATCAAAGTAAGTTGGTGTCAATTTTTAACCTGTAATGAGAAGGGTGTTTAGTAACCGAAACGAATACACTAAAATCACTGTTTACAATGCCATCATAATTCCTACTCTTCTACATCCAGCTGAATTCTGGGGCCTGTATCGAAAGCAAATAAAACAACTCTAGATATTTCATCGAGGCTGTCAGACCGATGTGGAAGTAATGTATCATAAAAACTCAGCTGAGATAATTGGGTCAGTAGCCCTTTGTGCATCCTTATGCAGAACCTCATATGCCGAAGCACATCCTGTATGGTAAATTAAAGAACAAGAAAGGAAATCTGGGAGATCCTAAAAGAAGAAACAAATTAATCTCTAGACAATTCATTTAAGACACATCTCTAGCATTAGATACATCTAGCAAACGACGCGAGGAAGCTGAGCAGCTCAATGAAGAAAGTAATCGCCAAAAAGCCGCAGTCAAAATGCAGCCATGACAAAGCAAGATCTGTATCCGTCTGATCTAAAATACCCAACATGCGGAAAACTATGCATATCTAAACTGGTTTATTTGAGCCACTATAAAACCTGTTCTTTTCAACAGTGGTCCCGAAGAGGAGTACTGGCTCAAAGATCAGTTGAGGTCGTCGAAAACAACGGCCTGTATTTCGATGAATAACCTCCAAATATAAATGCCTTAAACAGTGTATAACTAAGTAACATTAAAAACGAAAATAATATTGTGACAGTCTAGTATAAATAACAAATATAACAGGATATTTTTGTGGTTATTTATTGTAAGTTTAAATAATCCAAGTGAAAGTTTATAACAAGGTTAAACATTGACGATGTCTTTGGTGTTTTAAGAAGAACCAACAGCACTGAACTCAAATTTTTTGGTGTCTTTTTTTCCTTATTCTGTCACTTTATAAAACGACAAATGATCAACCATAAACTATTAAATATATACGTTCAAACATACACACTGTAATAAATAGAGATTCAACACTTTGCTGCTAAATATATATATATATATTTTTTAGGTATTAGTTTCACAATATTTTATCAGTAATGAGCGATGACCAGTTGAAGTCGCAGATTCCTCAAAGGGCATAACTACTTTAATAGTTTTATTTTTATCTTTTGTCTAAAATAATTAAACCTAGTCTACGTCTTATTTTAATATAAGTTTTTTTTCTTCATTTTTATTAAATATTAAAAAAGTTAGGTAGATATATTTAAAAACTACTTATTTCGTTATGTTATTGCTTTTAGTTACGATTAGAAGACAAAATTTCTAGATGTCAGTCGTAAATAAGAGTCAAACAAATTTCTTCTTCTTTGTGTTGATAGAAATTCAATGAGATCGTGATAGAAGTGGTGGTCTGAACAGGAACAGACATGGATGTGAAATTTATTTATTTATCTAGTTTGTTAACTTACTAAGGGGCTAATCTCTCTAATTCTAAAAATAGAATAAATCAATAGGGAGCAACAAAATACTTGGGAGCAACCGTGACGGTCAGAGATAGGGATGAAGAGAGCAGATTTTACCAGGGAGGGTGCCAGTTGGGCCTAATGAATAACCTCAACCTCTACATCCACTAGGGTAGAAAAGGTGAAGATTAAGAAGAATATTACGAGACCCAGAAGTGTTACAAAAATACAAATAAGGGCTGCCTGCACAATGCAGTCCTATGACTCAATCATAGGACTAGGTCTAGGTCTTGTTCAAAAAATACATTTATTGAAATTAAGATTAGTGAAAAATATATCCTGGAAGGGGAACTAAACATGAATAACGAATGTCAGTAAAAGATGATATCAATAGAGTCATTAAAAGACCCATTAAGTGACGTTGATAGGCATTTGGTAGAATCAGTCTACAACATTTCATTATTGACACATTATATATATATATATATATATATATATATATATATATATATATATATATATATATATATATATATATATATATATATATACATATATATATATATATATATATATATATATATATATATATATATATATATATATATATATATATATATATATATAGAATGAATAGATAGAATGGTACGAAAAATCGTGTACACCATGTATGCTTAGTTGCATTAGACGAACCAGAAACACCTTTCATGAATTAAAGAACAAACAGATATATAGTATTTGGTCAAAAGAGTCAAAACATTGAGGAGAACATGGAATGCTGACACACAAAGAATATATACACACACACACACACACACACACACATATATATATATATATATATATATATATATATATATATATATATATATATATATATATATATATATATATATATATATATAAAAGGTGCGGCGCCAAAGTTAGGACAAAATTCAATTCAAATTTCCCGCCGTTCTATATACCACTTGTAGAAGTCGCGATTAGAGTCCAAGTTGTTTGACGTATGTACTAAACAGTCATTCCCTCGAAACAGTCGCAATGTTGCGACATAAATCATTCGGTTCTTCGGATATCCGAGATCCACTGTGTATGATGTAGTCACGAAGTATAATGAGTCGGAGAAGTCCAACGAAGGTTTTGCAACACCGACAAGAAAAACTCACTCGAAAGACCGCGTTGTCAGGACGCCCGCCATCAGGAGCGGATTTTTGAAGATACAGGGCAGTTGATTCGAAAATTGTCACCGGTTGTCGGTGTGAGTAAAAACATTATGCGTCGAATCGTCGAGGAGGACCTCCGCTGCAAGTCTTACACAATTAAAGTGAGACAGATTTCACGAAGCTGCCAGGATAAAGCGAGTTGAACGCTGCAACCTGCTTTTGTAGTCCTTAAAAAGCAATGCTGCCAGACGCCCCAGGTTTTTCTGCCAGGAAAAAATGTTTACTGTCGATGCGAAAATCAATCGAAGGAATGATCGCTGGCTCGCACATGACCGTAAAGATGTTTTTTCCGGTCAGTGTTCACGTGCTCAGTTTTGTCTCCAGTGAGGGTGATGTGATGCCACCGCATTTCTTTAACAAAGGGGAAAAATGTCACAAAAGAAGTTTATTTGCGTGTTCTAACAAATGTAGTAAAGTTATGGAAGGAAACTGTGTCGTCTGAAAAGCCGTATGTTTTTCAGGAGGATGGTGCGCCCGCCCACACAAGTAATTTGGTTCAAACCTGATTGTCGAACAACCTCGACATGTTTTGGTCCAAAGAATTGTGGCCTCCCAACAGCTCAGATTTAAATCCTTTGGACTTCTATGTATGGAGCGTGGTTGAAAGGGTCACGAACAAGTCCAGACATCCAAAAGTAGCATCATTGAGAGCCGCTATTGAAGCGGCATTCGCCGATATGGACCGTGACGCATTAAAACGAGCCTGCGAGTACTTCAGACCGAGAATAGAGGCCGTCATTCAAGGGGGGGAGGATATATTGAGTAAATGTGTTCTTTATGACGTTACAAACAATTTAGTATAAAAAAATGGTAAACTTTTCCGTTTTTAAAACAAAAATTATATTTAAATAAACTGTTTCGTTTGTCCGGATTTTGGTTCCGCACCCCCTCTCTTTCAGAAAGTATAAGAACCATTTTACAATGAGCCACATTCAACCTCAAGCGTACACAAAAAAGAAAAGTTGAACCTCCAAATATAATGCGCCCGATTGACAAAGAAAGAGACAAGGTCATTTAGGTTGAAGATGTGCAGAAGAGAGTTTCATCCTGCAGTGGATAGAGAACAGCTAAAATCAAAGGAAGGAAGAGAACTTGGGATGTTTTAATGCATCCACGATATAACCTAAATCTTGCACCGTCAGAGTTCCGTTATGAACTCCTGCGAATTAATATGTATGTCTTTTATAAAAGACATAACAGACTTTATAAAGTATAAACAAAGACCGAGCTTAACCCCTTAATAATACAGACCTGTTCACGTAAACTGGCAGGATAAAGATGAATGTGTCGTTTTTGTCTGTCTCCTGGAGGATTTTTTTGTTAACTCTCCCCCGAAATCCCTTTAGGTCGGTAATCCTACCCGGGCGTATACACGTTAAACCTTTTGACATCCCAACGAGATTGTACGGTACCCTTCGAACCTGCGACCCCAAAACATTGTCTTTTACAGGAGGCTACAAAAATTATGTATATATTCTAATAATATAAATATCTTTTTTTTAATTTACTTAGATACGGTATAAATACAGCGTTTTTTTCTTCTTCATCGTCATCTTCAATCGTCATCTAAATGAAAACATCTAATTCCTTCTCTTCACCCATAATATAGATATAATTAATACGAAATATATATATTTTATATTATATAGATATTATTACTTAAATATTGTAGTTAGGCCTGTATATTAATAAAAATACGCTAATATACAGAGTGATTTGCGTGTTGGTTATTTTTATTTTTATGTTCTTTGTGTTCGGTGTGTATGCGCGATATTAAAGTAGAGTTGGCGGCGGGGGGGAAATTAGAAAAGAACGAACGAGAAAATGTTTTGGCAGCTTTTAGGCTTGCTCTACAAGTCGTCGTATTGCCCAAATTCCTTATATTTCAAACTTTAAATCAACCCCATTATAATAGACGCCTACATCTTTCTAATCGGGCAAGAAGCTATAGTTAGTCAGTCGCCTTACAGCTTATTTTTCTTTGGCTAATACTACGACCTTCTAAATCCTAAAGATTCTCTTTAAAAAATTTGTCCATCTTGACTTCAGTACGGTCCATATTATTTTTTTTTCGATAATGAAAAACTGAACTTCCAAAAATGTTTAGAAATTAATTTTGATAAAAAGATTAAGAGAAGTACCTGTAAAGAAAAGCAGAGGAAGGATTAGAAGAATTTGCCTTGAGGAAAGGAATAAACCAAAGGGACAGCCTCAGTAATCAATAGACTAATTAAAAGACTAGGAATAGAAAGGAACGAAACTTTAGACTACAAAGGTAGTGTAAAAAGATTCCAACCTCCACATGAGAATGGCGCTATTTAGGATGGTAAACAAAAAGACACAAGGCGAAAGAGAAGAGTGAGACCAAGGAAATAATTGATAAAACAAATAGTAGATACGGAAAAAGAATGAGGTAAAACTTTAAAGAAGATGATTAAAAATATAGGAACGAAACTTCAGACTACAATACGCCTACCCAAATTAAAGTCAAGATGAATGCTATTGCCTTTCAAATGCAATAATTTAATGGTGGCTCGATATTCGATTATTTCCATCTTTACAGAAACACTAACATCGACTGACGTAAATGACAACTGAGCATCTAACGTAGCTGAAATTTTCAAGGTTATCTTTCATGCGCACACATGCGCAATTATATTACCATTTTTGACCAGTAACGTCATGCTCGTGTTGAGGCTGGAAATTTTATAGACAACCCTCGTATATTATGAATATTAGTACCGAAAAAAATCCTGGGTTGATAATTGACGAGGAATGACATGAGTGGAAGAGATTGAACTAATGAAAATGGAAATAAATTTACAGAAAAGTAAAATAATTGTGATAAATGGAAAGCAACAGGAAGGAACACAAATAAAGGCGAGGATTATAAATATAGAAGTAGTTACAACCTATGAACACAGGAAGTTATGAACTTAATGATAATTTGTTACGGCATAATGATAATTTGTAATGAACTGATAATTTGTTATGACAAATAATGGGAATACATATATGAAATTAACAAACATATGGCGAAAATCATCCAGACTGTACAATGCACTAAATTCACTTCTAAAAAAAAGGAAAAAGACAAATACTGTAATAACCATCCTATTACTATTATATAGAACAGAAACTGAAAAATGCAAGAAACACGTGGGAAAAATCAATGCAATAAAAGTGAGACATCAAGGAATAGTTGAATGGGGAAACGACCAATCAAAAATCAGTTATAAGCAAAATAGAAAAGGAACAATAAAATGTATTAGAAATGATCCCAAACAGACTGGAAAAAAGAATTTTTGGAACAAAAAGCCACAAGACGAAAAAGAAGAGTGAGACCAAGGAAATAATGGATACAACAAATAGTAGATGCGGCAGGAGAATAAGGTAAAACTAAAGATGGGGACAATGATACTTACTGTATGGGAAAATATTGTGAATAAAGAATTAGAATACTTACTCAAAATATCAAAGGCGAAAAGAATGGATAGACTGAAAAGAAGTCGACAGCCTATTAAAGTAATATGCCTTGGGTTGTTGTACATTGTTTTCCCATTGTTGCCATTATTTTCCTGTACACAACTTAAAGTCATTACTGATTTCGTGTACACATTTCAGAAATATGTTAATTAATATTAGTAGCACGCTAGATTAAGCTTTCCTGTTATTATTGTAAAAAAGGAAAAAAACTCGATCAGATACTGCCTGATTTATTCAAGCCCATATTTTCACTCTAATCGGAAAAAATCAACAATGGACCGTACTTTTAAAAATATTGCATCAACAGAAATTAATATTGCACGATATAGATATAGCCTGACATGACGAATATTCCGTATATCATCATCAAAATCGATATTAAAATCTACTTCTACGTTTCCTTTTACCTACAGAAAAGAAACAAGCCATTGGAAAGCTTATATAAGACCGGATATTCGTCAGTGTCCCCCTAGCAAACCTAATTCAACTATAACTGGGCTAAAAATTCTCGAATAATCTCCTCTGAACCCTACGGTTTTTTTTGTTTTAATTCTCACTGAGAATATAAAATTTCCTTAAGATAAAGTTATATAAAATTTATGATGACTTCGGGCGGGAAGACTTTATAAAACTATTTGGTTGCTACAGCACCAGCAAAAGTCGTGCCCCTTTTATATTTTGAGAACGAAACTTTTTAGGATTTTTTTTTCGTTTTACATGTTGCACGAATCTGTCGTGTTCCTGAAGAGCGTCGTTCTTCATCCCGAAAAGATAGATCATATCTCCCTTGTCAACCGTATTGAGCATATTGTTTTATTAATCTTTTTTTTAATAATAAATTTTAATGCAATTCGGGTGCAAAACTACCAAAAAAGTTCGTGGAAGTAAAACATTTCCTATCTGAAACCGTCGATCCATTCAGACGACGCGAAAGGCTGGCTTTCTGCGGCGGAATGATCCGACAGACTTTTTGTAATCACGGATTCTAACGCACAAACTTAAACGAATTGATTTACTTAAAAGTAAAAAAAAATTTCCTACTACTAAAACAAGAAAAAACAGCGAACTTGTTTGGCTGGTACCCCATTACATTTTTTTAGCTATAATCTAAATGACGCGTATACTAAAATAGTTTTATATATGTTTTATTATTAAAATATAAAACGCGATTTTTCAATTTTTCTATAATTTTTTTGTGCATTGAGATCTAAACCTATAGACTCTACAGTACTCACTAACATGCAGATGATGATTAGACAAACACCAAACGACAAAACAACACTAACCAGTACCCAAATAAAGGATTTAGCCATGCTACGGACGGGTGGGGAAAGATCTAAGGGAAGATGGGGTAAGATTAAGCGATTCCTCAATTCTGTAGAACGTATAAAATTAACATGGATACAATTATCCTGTCGAAACTTTCGGCGTAAACCACTAAATTCAAAGAGATATAGCGCTAAATACCGAATTACTTTTTAAAACTTCTCGACTCGCGTTTCGCTAACCGTGTTTGCATCATTAGATTATTCAATCTAATCATCATGAATCATTTCTTGATGATGCTAACATAGTTAGTGAAACGCGTGTGGAGAAGATTAAAAAATGATTTTTTAAATGATGTTTAGTGGTAAATCTGAATAATAGATAACATTAACAACAATGGATCGATCCATTTACCATGGGTACGTTTGGTTTATATTGAAAAATCTTTTCTCCATTCCTGTATTGGTTGGTGTGTATTGGTTAGAATCATTCTTATAATCATATTAGAATCATTCTTCCGGGTGTCAATCGGTTCGTTTGTGATTGCTTGTTCGATCTATGATCTATATTGTTGGATCTATGGCTATTCTTTTGTATGCTACGTCAGTAAGAATATCTGACATTTTTTTCTGGTACTCTTCAGTATTCACGACAACTGTAGCATTATCTTTGTTTGCGGGAAGAATGATAATTTATTTGTCGTTTCTTAGGGTCTTGAGGGAGCTTAATTCCGCCTTGATTTCGAACGAACGGATTGAGACTTCGAATTGACAAAGTTCAGTTTACCCGCGATCTGAAAGAACTTTTTCGTAAGAGGACAGTCAGCGAAAAACAATGCCCTCATTAAATCAGTTGATATCAGTTTGGAGCGCAAATCAGGAAAAGGTCAATTTTTCCAAATATTATTGCAGATGAGCGGCAGCAGTGCTGAATTTCGAAAAAATGGCAATCCTGAGATGGGACCTTCAGGTAATTAAGTACTTCTACAATTTCTGTCATATATTTATGATTGCTAGATTTACGATGTTAATTGTTAAAAGTTTCATTTTATTTCTGTTTATGTTAAAGCCATCGTCTGCATACTCTATGTCTTCTTGCACTTCGATTAAGTTCCTCTTTTTTTTTAGGCTTTTATTTTTTAGTTAAATCCAAATCCTTTCTTTATTTACTGGAATATATATATATATATATATATATATATATATATATATATATATATATATATATATATATATATATATAAATATTAAAAAATCAAAGAAAGTTTACCCACGCTCCACGTGGGTGCTTTGCCATTCCTTCATCTGCCACCAAAGCAAATTAACGGATAAGATTTCAAATATAGAAATAAGAAAGAAATCGTGAGTAAAGTCCATCGAACAAAAAACACAAGAGAATGCTTCGAGATGGTTTGGTCACCTTGTAAGAACGCCACCCAGTTGAACAACTAAAATAATTTTCAATTCCTCTAGTGGAATTTTCGATTTTCAACTCGAAGAGAGTTACAACTAAACATCAAATCAATTTTTTTAATGTTCTGGACGCACGTTTCGCTAAAAAATGGGATTAAATCACCTCCCGATGATGCTCTAACATGGTTAGAGAAAAGGTCACGTCGAGAAGTTTAAAAAAAAGTGATTTGGTGTTTAGTGGTAAATCTCTTCGAGTTTACTAAAGCAATTTTGAAAAATGTGAAAGACGTGTATATATATATATATATATATATATATATATATATATATATATATATATATATATATATATATATATATCTATATATATATATATATATATATATATATATATATATATATATATATACACACATATATACATATATATATATATATATATATATATATATATATATATATATATATATATATATATATATATATATATATATATATATATATACAAGGTCCGTTTCACGGAAAACAGGACTTTTTAAAAATAGTATTTCTAGTAGCGCTATCTTTTGAAGGAAGCATTCGAAAGATGCATCCTTCACTGAAGTTCTTACAACATTTCATGACATTCGGATCACTAGAAGACAAGTATCGCGCTTAAAGTATTAATGTGTTTATACAATCGGTCGAAAAATAAATATCCAACAAAGAGCGAATATTAAGTTTTGTTTTAAACTTGGTAAAACATTCACCAAAACGTTTCAATTAATGAAACAAGTGTATGTTTGTGCGGATTGTTTATCCCGTGGCATAGTCCACGAGAGGTTTAAACGATTCAGAGAAGGTCGCAAGGACATTAAGGATGACAAATATCCTGGTCTGAAAAATTCGGTGGTTAACTCAAAGTAACATTGAAGTTGTGTGTAAATTTATGAAAAATCAGCCAAAATCTTCGTTGCGATACATGGAAATGGAATTGAACATCCAAGGATTGAATTCATCGCATTTTGACCGATCATTTAGGACTTACGAAGGTATGTGTACGCTCTGTTCCACACAAATGGACTGACGACCAAAAATTGCAAGGACTTCATTAAAGAGTCGAAAAAGGACGATAACTTCAAGTACATCATTGTTACTGTGTGAGAGGTGGCGTTTTCATTATGATCCAGAAACTAAGCATGAAATTCAAATAAAAACCATCTTGAGAAGTAAAAAATCAGAACAATGTTGATTTGTATCTACGATTCGGAGGGAATTGTGCACAAGGAGTTCGTTCCACCTGGTCAAACGATTAATGCTGTGTTTTATCTTGGTGTTATGAAGCGTCTGCTGTCGCGTATTGGTCGTGTGCGGCCACAAAACCGTCAACAAGGCAGCAGGCGCTTGTTGCTCGATAATGCGCCGTCCCATCGCTCGACACTCATCATTGATTTTTTTGACCAGAAATCGTATTTTAACCATCAATCATTCAGCATACTCGCCTGATTTGGCGACTTCTACCCTGCTACTTCAATCTCTTCGAAAAACTTAATTTGCCGATGAAAGGACGCCGTTATACTGACATTGAAGCCATTCAAAAGGCGTCGACCGCCATCCTGAAGCACATATCTTTGGCCGAGCTCAAAAAATCATTCGTCAACCTAATTGACCGTGCAAAACGTTGTTTTAACGCGCAATGAGACTATTTGGAATAAAAATGATGATTTTTGCCGAAAATATAAATATTTGTGTTTTTTTTTAAGTCCTGTTTTCCGTGAGACACCCGACTCCTTTTGATTTGGCTTTTTGGAATAGTCATAACTATTCCAAAAATTGACCACATAACACTTTTTTTTATAAATTATTCGTTTTTGAATCAACTTAAAAAAAAATAGAAAAAAAAATTTTTCAAAGTCTAAAGATTTTCCATTTATAATTATGTTATTTTTTTTCCCAAAAAAACTTTAATTAATTTTACGTTTGATTAGGCCTCAAGTCCCATTGTGTGCATTTGTTTCTTTCTATTTTTTTTAATTTAAAAATTTTTTTTTTCCATTTTTCCGCAATTTAACTTTGTTTTTATAACAAAATAATAATAAAAAATAGACAGAAAAGTTGACCCACGATGGTTCTTGCGACATCAAACATAGAATAAATACAAGTATTTTTGGGAAAAAAAAAAAAAAGTTATGATATGAATTTATGATTTTTCCGAAAAACTCAAAAATTTTATTGGAAATTAATTCAAATATTTTCTGTGATTTTTTTAAGTTCATTCAAAAACGAATGATTTAAAAAAGATGTCTTACCTGGTCAATTTTTGGAAGATATAGACTATTTTAGATATAGAGATTTTTTTAAAAATTCATAATTTTTTCCCATTGAGTAAAAAAATTTGAAAAAAAAAACATAAAAGTGGGGGTACTATAACATATCAAAATTTCACCCAAATCAAAAGGCGTTGGGTTCAAAAGATGTCGATTTGGCATGTATATATATATATATATATATATATATATATATATATATATATATATATATATATATATATATATATATATATATACACATACATTAAGCACATTTCAATGAATTAATTCAAATGGTGTTAATCATAATTCATCCATGTTAAATTTAAGTAATTTAAGTTCATACAAAAATTGAGGCGAACTAAGATCAGGATAAAAAAAGTGCCAAAAAAAACTAAAACGAAAAGAAATAATAATCACGGTATTTATTTGGTAGCATGTAAACTTATAAAAAAAATCAATATCTAAAATTATTTGCTAGTTTTCTAAGGGGCATCTACAGCGTAATGGCGCAGTTTAGTCTTCTAGGATACCTTTATATCTATACATATATAAATAATAAAATTTATCTTAAAAAAAACTTAGTTTGATCACTACGGCCATTGCTCTAGATGTCCGCTCGAACGCCCGACCAATCAAGCAAAACTGATTGTAAGCGTAGGGTCAGTCGCTATATGAGAAAAAATCGTCTAAATTTATAAATTTCTAAATCGAAAACACACTTATACATTTAAGATTCAAAAAATAAATCAAATATAAAGTTACAATAAAAAAAATCACTTTTCGCGTATTCTTTTCTTTGTTTCACCTTTTACAAGTAAAAAATATCAAATATAAATATATATAACTGATTTAAAAAAAAACTTATCTTAAAAAACAGTCACTCTGCACACTGTTCGTGAACATTTAAACTTGTACTAACATCCATAGTTATATATCTCCAGAAAAATATGTAAAAAAATAAAATAATAATAAGTATAATAATATTGGTATTAATTGCTACAAAACAACAAAGTATTTACAAGTGTACGTTTAAACAATCTAAAAAAGGGGGGGCTTGAACGAAACCTTTTTATTATATCCGCCCCCTACCACCTCTACCGACTATAAAACCGATGCCAGCCAGCAAGCAAGAATAATATTAATAATAAAATATATAAATTTATTTAATAACGATAATTTCCAAATCTTACAATAAAAAAATAAATAAAAAACAAAATATAGCTTCTTATTATTTAAATATATATAATAATACAATAATATATATTAATAAGTATATAAGCGCATATGTAAACACGTAGCATCGGCGGGGTAGGGCGAGGGGGTTGAATCCCGATAGGGGCTAATAAATAATTGTCTACTGCATGGAGAAATGTTTTACGAAAAAATACAACAGAGGGTTTTATTATAAGAAAGGGGGGAATAGGGGAGGGGGTAAATCACCAGAAATCAGGTGAATACTGAAGGATCAAAAATGGCGGACACATTGGCGTGGAACCGTGACATATTATTTTAAAATTAAATTTAAGTTAAGACAACAGAAAGGAAACTTAGGGCGTTCTTTTTTTGACAACCATCAAAGGAGTCGCTCTGTTCCTCCCGTCCCGACAACCTCACCAAAGAATTTTCATCTTGACGTCTCACAGAGACACAATAAAAAATATATAGGCGTATATATATATTTGCATCACATCGCAATAACAAAACAATATCTTAACAAGAAGCGATCAACTAACAATAAGAGGGATATGTATTCAGTTATTAGGGGGTGGTGGATTGGGAGAGGGACCGAGGGAGGAAGCGGAGCGTGCTCGTGGCAGTTTTATTTTTATATTTTCGAAGATCACAGCCAAAAGGTTCCCTTGCCTCAATATGTCCGGCTCATTTCTCAGATGCACTTGTCCATTTCTCGCTGCATTTTAGGTTATTTTATTTCTCTTAAATCTTTCGCTCACACCCTTTCACTAATTATAAAATCAACTCTACTAATTCTCACTCCCATATAATCAAATATATTAAATATTTTTTAAAAATTTTCGCTATATTACGTGTTTTTTTTTTCTCTTTCTTTCATCTTTCACTATTTTACTTTAAATATTTCTTTTAAATATTACAATTACTTAAATTAATATTTTGAGAATTGCTGTTTCAGACTTTAAAAACGTGATACTTGTCACATGGCGGAACTTAAAAAAATATATTTCAAAAAATAACGAAATACCTATACGGTAGTATAAAAATTTTTACAGCACGATGCTTCGCACTTTTATGTCTTTTTCTTTTCGGTTAGCACAAAGATTATTTCAGGACAAATACGAAATATAAAATTCGCAGTGTATCACCCATGATTTTATCGCAAAAATAAAAATTATCACTAAAAATTTGGCTAATCGTTGATTGAATTAGTTAAAATTTAAATTAAAGTAGTACGCCACTGCACTAATTTACTTTCATTACACTATAAAAATTTCCAAATAGAATCAAGGCCAATTAAATTCAATCGTTCTAGAACGCCACTGGATAAATTTAATTTCATTAAATGTTGGATTAAATTAAGTTTTATAAAGAGAGTGTTTTCCTGAATTATTAAATTGAATTAAATTTTGATTTAATCTCTCTATAATGAATTATAGAGTACAATTTTTCTTGTTCTGAGAAGGGTTTGAATAATTTTAACTCTAATAAATACTACATTTCATGAATATATATATATATATATATATATATATATATATATATATATATATATATATATATATATATATATATATATATATAATATTATTTAAGTTCAGTTTCATGGAAAATTTGTAAAATTCTGATTAAATTATTTAAAATTGAAAATTAATCGTTCTTGAACGCCACTAGAAAAGTTTAACTTCATTAAATATAGAATTTAATTAAATTTGACAAAGGTAGAATAAGTGAAATCAAACTTATATAAACGATTATTTGTATTTAATGATTCATTATCAATACTAGTGACGCAAGTTAATTAAAATTTAATTTCAATTTATCTAAATTGAGATTGACTGATATTAACTTCATTAAATATTAGAGCAAATGAGTAAATTAATTAAAAATTAAAATATAAGAATTTTTAAGATTGTAGTGAATGACTTTAACTTCATGAAATATTAGGTGATTGTTCAAATAAAATTAAATTAAATTAAATTTAAACTGTTGTCTGAAATGTCATTTATCCAGTGTCAATGTGAGGTGCCATTTTATTAAATTGAATTGAATATAGTATTAAAATAGATCATAGTCTTTACCAGTTGTTTAGATTGAGAAAATGAAATAATATTAAAAAACGTTTGTTTCTAGTGCCAGTGGCGTGGATTATGTTATATTAATTGTCAAATAATTCTCTGTAACTTGTTATAAGACCTCTTACTGGTTTATTAGCCGAAGTCAATGATAATGTGATGAGTTATGAGGTAAATATCGTAATAATTTTATTTTTTTGATCGTGAGCGGGACACTGGAATTAAAAAATTTAAAAAAAACGTAAAAATTAACCATGTCTCTAAAATACTACGATATACATATAAATCGGTAATAATAATAAAAAGGAAAAAAAATGAAACTGGCATATGATGACTACGCTTCGAACGGTCCAACGTCTTCAGCCTGGGAAACGTGATCAACACAGAAACAATGAAGGGGTGAGGGAGGCATTTGGAGGAACGAGGGGAATAACACACATATAAATACATATGAAAAGAAACAGCTCGACTAAGAAATTTCTGGCGTTCGTTGTATCGTGAAGACTTCGAGCGGCCGACGAAGCTGAACACAGGGCGCGGACCCGGGAATGTGAAGGGGGCCCCCCGATCACGCCCCCCCGCGTCTCTCTTCCTCTTTAATACTGCTGTCGAATACTGCGAGTGAGTACAAAAATAGACGGGGATGTTGGGGGGACGGCGGGGGGATAGTGGCGATCGGGTACCTCCTTAAGGATTGGGCGAGAAGATGCGAATGGCCTGGATGGCCGGCATAGTACAAACAGGGCACTGAGCATCGTTGGCGTCGCACAGACGATTGGCGCACTCCATGCAGAAGAAATTGTGGCCGCAGGGAACCAACGCGTGTGTTACTTTCGCTTCATTGCACACCAAGCACTTAGTGCTGGATGATAGCAATGAGTCCGCTGGACTAGTGCTGTTGGTTGGGGATGGTCTAGCAGGAGCGCTCACGCTAGGATACGACCAGATGCTCGACAGTGCGGTCGACGTTTCAAAGCTGGGAGAGTCACCGATTCCCTCATCCCTATCCGTGGATCCCCAGATGGTACCCAGATCCCGACCACCGCTGCTTGATGAGCTACTCGAACACGATCCAGAACTGGAGAAAGCACCGCTACTACTGGTGGATGATGTCATGGTGGGAAATGCATCAGTAGAGGGTTCCATATAGTTCAGGATAGAACTTAAGCCAGATTTGCATAATGACGCGATCAAGTCGCTCTCATCCAGTCCGCCCAGAGCGGGTAGAGCTCCCAGAGCGGCAGCATTTCCCGTTCTCATCGCGATGTGTGCTTCAATTTCCCTCCTGGCTGCTTCCACGCTTTCCGGAAGTCCGGTCACTTCGAAAACGGGCTCCTTGTCACGACTGGGAGTGACGATGTAAGTATGGGTCTGGTGTTGGATGCGCTTGATGGTTGCGCCTTTAGGCCCCACCACCAAACCGACTACGCGGTATGGTACCCGGACTTGAATGGTGACATGTCCAGGAATATTAGCTGGTGGGCCTGGGGGTGTACTGGCTCCCGAACCTAAGCCGGCTAGATTATTCTTACGCGAGGCCCGAATTTGGGAAAAGTGCTCTGCTGCCGAAAGAATTTCCCTTTTGGCTTTGGCGACGTCTTCTTTACGACCGGTTACCACAAAGACTGGTTCTTCCCCACGCACCGGGGTCTTGATGTACGTGTTGGTTTTGGCTCGTAAGGCTTTGATCTTGCAACCTGAAACAAACAAAATAAATAGATCAATTATCTTTTAAAACCATTAAATGTGATAATAAAGAATACAAAAATACCAGCACAGTGCAATATAGGAATCATATTGTCAATATACAGGGTGTTCCGAACTGTATGGACAAACTTTTACCAGTGTCATCTACGGTTAAAAATAAGAGTGCCTTGTTATAAAAATCTCAGTCGAATAGTGCGTCCTAAGGGAGCTACGGTTAGACGGTTTGTCACAAATATTTCCAAAACCGTTTATAATAAAACTATGAAATTTGGCGAGTGTTGTAAACTTTGGACGTGAACGAATACACGAACTGAGTAGTTCAAATTTAAAAATTTCAATCAGGGAGTGAAATAATGAGAGATCCAAGGTAATAATTGCTCTATTTATATTTTTTTCATTTTCACTCAAGATTATGAAATTCTTGACTTTTTTACATAAAAGAGGTACTCTTCATATTTTCATTTATAAAATACACCGTTTTCGAGTAAATCGCTTTTAAACTTTTCATGAGCAACACTATAAAGAGCATCTAAATAGAAAAAGAGAATACATTTTAAGAAAATGTTATAACTTAAAATCTTATTTATTTTTATTAGACAATTTTTTAAATTAAGATGAATTATAAATTACAAGTATTGTTCAAAGTGTATTCTTTCAATTGTTAACATATTTGTTACACTTCCGCACAACAGATTGTGTGGTCCAAGAAAAGTTAAAGCGATTTATACGCACGGTGTATCCTATCGAGGCGAATAAAGAGTACCTCTTTTACGTAAAAAAGTCACAGTTTCAATAATCTGTAATAAAATAAAATACGTACAAAAAAATGGGACCATTTTTAGCTTGGACCTATCATTATGTCACGCTCCCGAATGACATTTTAAAATTTGAAATACACGGTTCGTTTTGGCGTCCAAAGTTTACAACACTCACCAAATTTTATTGTAATAGGTTTCATAAATATTTGGGAAACTCCATCTTCATAATGCCCTATTTGGAGAGACGTAGCTTCATGGGACCATTATTCGTCTAAGATTTATATGATAAAGTAGCCATATTTTTAGCCATTGAATACGTTGGTAAAGTTTGGTCCATATAATTCGGAACGATCTGTATAAAGGAGGAGATAAAAAAAATTACCCTTTGTTTAATCCCGAAATTCACGTGAGTAGTGACATATTTAAACTTAGGAACTCCAAATTTTTTATTTCGAATAATTTAAAGGAATTAATTTTAAAGAAATTAATTTATTAATTGTAAGATTAAACTTAGGAACTTTTAGTTTTTTTATGTTGAATTATTTAAAGGTGGTATCATGTGTAAGATTTTTATAGTTTCTATGCTTCTTGAGCAACATTACTTTATAAGCACCTCAAACACATTTGTTTATTTCAAAGAAATATTTTTTTGCATTTTACCAATAATATTTTCCATACATAATTTACATGTTCTTCTCTCCTTTTATCTTCCATCTGCTGCGATGGAGTTAATTTATTTTTTTTACTTTAGGCTCAGAATAATGTCGGACTGGTCAAATATTATGTTTGTTTTCGTTACCTCTAGCCTTTTATCTATTAATCGTTTTTTCGGTTCTTTCCAAATGTTTTCCCTTCTTATATATATATATATATATATATATATATATATATATATATATATATATATATATATATATATATATATATATATATATGTATATATATATATATATATATATATATATATATATATATATATATATATATATATATATATATATAGCAGCTCGTGAGGAACCCGTTGGGGCGCCGCCTATCCAGCATTTATCATAGTAAATAATTTTTCAGGTTCACCTCCTGTATAGGGTTTCAACAGCACGAAAAGTAAAAAAGGACGAAAGGGAAAGCAAAAAAAAATTTTCAGCAGCACTATTTTCTTCTACGCCCTCCCACCTTAAAAACCCACGAGCCGCCACTGATGTGTTTTTGAGTCCTGTATTATTGTCAATCGAGTTAGACTTAGCCATAAAAGAAGCGAAAAGAGATGAGAACTGGAAAATGAAAGAAATGCAGTTGAGGAAATTAATGCTCCCAAACGACATGTCAATAATAGCTAACTTAGAGAAAATAACATAATACAGAAGTATTAGATAGAACTTTAGAAAAAATAAGTCTGAAAATAGATGCAGATAAAACAACACATTATTAAGAGATTTTTAAACACATTAGAAAACACAAAAAGAAAGAATATAAAAACAGAATCAGTAAAAAAATAGTAAGACCAACGGTACTAATAGGTGTTTCAGTTAATAATGTCAATTTTGCTAAGAGATGGCGTTACTAATACATTTGTTGGTATAGACTAATGACGTCTATGACATTTTGGAGAGTAAACATACGTCATCAAAAGCCAGTTCATTATGAATTGTCAATGTGCAAAAAACATAGTTTATCATAGCTTTGAATATGTCGAATTATGTACTATTGTACTTTGAAACTGGTGATTTTGATAAAAAACCAAGGCGCGTTCAGTACACGCGAAACAGTTTCAAGATGCAGATTTGCAAGCAGCATTGGATGAAGACTCAACTCATACGTTGAAATGGCAGAAGCATTAAATATAATAAAAATAAAGAAAGCTCCAAAAGAAAGGAAAATGGGTTCCACATGAATTGAAGGAAATATATTGAAAGGCGAAAAACCACTTGTGAAATTTTGCTTGTCAGACAGAAAAGGAAAGGTTTTTCCATAGAGTTGTGACAGGTGATGATAGTGATTATAAGTAGACCCAGCCCAGCCTTCAACATCACAACCAGTGTGCAATATACCTGGAAATAAGGCTTTGCTGTGTATTTGGTAGTGGAAATGTGTATTACGAACTGCTGAAACAATTACTGGCGATTGATACCGACAACAATTGATAAAATTTAACCGAGTATTGAAGAAAAAAATATCAGAATACGCTCAAAGACACGATAGAGTCATTTTTCAACTGACCATGCTCGGCCCCATGTTGCAAAATGTGTTCAAAACTATTTGGAAAACGTTAAATGGGACGTCCTACCTTAGCCCTACCTAGTCCTACCTTAACCCTAAGAAACTACCACTTATTTCAATCGATGGAGCACGAACTTTCAGTACAAAACTTACATTCTTACGAAGACGTGAAAATTTGACTTGATTAATGGTTGGTCTCAAAAAACCAAAAATTCTTTCCGCGCGGAACCCATTCTTTGACAGAAAGATGGGAAAAAATAATAGCTAATGATGACCAATACTTTAATTATTAAGGGAATTTATTATGTTATGGAAACAAACGCTCAAATTTTGAAAAAAATCGACATTATTAACCGAAACACTTATTAGTAGTGGTCGAAAAACATAAGACATACATTTAAGCAATAAAAATGCAATTTTTACGTAAGATCGTGAATGAAACAAGAACAGACAGAATAAAAAATTACAGACACAGACAGAATAATTAAAGACACAGAGTCAATAAATGAAAAATTGATAGAGGGATAACTTAGACAGTTCGGACGCATGTGCAAGGTGCCAGATTACAGGTTAACGAAAATAGTGCACAAAGCGAAAGCACCAAAAAAAACCATATAGGAAAGTCGAGAAAGGGTGGATTGGAGGGATTGAAGAAGGAGCAAAAACTAAAGGAATCCAGTAGGAAGGTATTAAGGAGGCGACACAGGAGAGGAAGGGATCGAGAAAGAACTAAATGGCAGGACAATCAGTTCAAAATAAAAAGGCAGACGACAGAAGGCGACCAAAAGGCAGATAGGCAAAAATAAAATCTTCTAGATAATTTCCATAATAACTGATTATTATATTTTTCTTTGATTATTTTTCGAAAAAAAAACCTTGCAGCACGTATATGGTTCGGCGAAGACAAAAGCGGTTCCCTTATTAACATTGTTGTAATTATTATTATTATGAAGGGAGAGTCTGGAGTTTCTTTCGCTGCAGATGGAATCGCCGTTAATGCGATCGGCCAATCGGCATGTCTGCGAAACGATGCGGACGCCCTTCAACCTGACGCCCAGGTCAAACGATTCACCTTGCGCGCGGACAATCAACCAAGCGGCGTGATGGTCACGCCGCCGCCGCCGTGCAGAAATGCAGAACGCCGCGTCGGCTTCTACCTTCGGGCCTTCGCGGAGACTGCAAACATGCACTGAGAATGCAACATCGAAATGCACCAAAGTATATTTGATTCTTAATACAACTGTGATCAAATAGTAAGGTGATCTTAAAAAAAATACAAACTAATTATTTATTCATCCAAATTTATTTTGTTTTCTTGAAAGTAATCCCCTCTCTCACTGCAATACACTTTTTCAAATGTTTTTTTTTTCAAGGCTTTAAAACCGATGTGGTCGCTTGACGACTCGTCTTCTGACTTTATTCTTAAAAGCAGCCAGTGAACTCTTCTGAATGGCTTGCATGGACTCAAAACGGGGTTCACGAAGTGCTTTCTTACATCGAGGAACATGAAAACGTCACACGGTGTCATATCTGATGAATATGATGCTTGTGGAACGGCATTTGTTTGATTTTAAGCGAAAAATTGACGAATAATAATTATTCGTCAATTATTATTGGAGACTGTGATAGCGCGTGAACCTGATGCTCAAATCATGAAACGATTGCTTAGAACTCCTGAGTCCAAGCAACACTCAATGGAATGGTAACACACATCGTCACCAACCAGAGTGAAAGCCAAACAGAGAATTTTTACGAAAGACTTGGCAACTGTCTTTTGGAACAGGAAAGGGATTTTGTTCTTAGGCGCTTAAACGCGCTGACAGCATGTCCGGAGCAGACGCTCAAGCGCACGGCGGCGTATTCTCACTCTCATTCACAAACGGACCTTATTTAAAAAATAACCCCTCGTAGCTTCTTGTTATATTTGCAAATAAAAAAAATGGTTAAATTCTACATGGTTTGTAATAAATCCCTAAAAGTCATGGTTGCAAATACTTTCTCCCTACTGTATACTTTTTTCGATGAATTTTCTCTTGCTCACCCCTGTTTTTCGTATTTCAAATATTAGTATTGTGTTTTGAGTACATGTTACTCTTCCTGCACGATCCAGTCCTGGTTAAATATGTAAAATAAACATACTTTGGACCCTGGGTAATAAAAAATTTGTTGTAAATATTGATCAGTTTGAAACAATTAAATTGTCTGCGCCTAAAAGATCGATTTTTGGAGCGTCTCTTGGTTTTAATTTATATCTCTGATTTGCTAACAACTCCACGCTGGAACAGTACCGCCATTCTGCTAGCCAAAGCTGCGCCATTTCTTGTTGGTTGATTCCTTAATGTTGACCAGTTCTGAGCAATCGTTTTATGATTTGAGCAATCGTTTCATGAGGCTCCGAGAGGCACAACAATTAATTCTGATACGTATTGTGTCTCTTGAAAAAACTCCGGCATGCCATAGAAAACAAGACCACATATTTCTGCACAAACACAAGGTCTAATCAGGTTTTTTGGATGGGAAGAATTGGATCATCCACCTTACAGTCCAGATCTTGCATCCAGTGATTTTCATTTTTTTTCTGTATTTAAAGGAGTTCCTTGGTGGTCAACGGTTCAACGACGACGAAGATGAAAACTGCAGTCATGAATAGGGCTTCTTCAGAGGCGGAAGATTTCTTCCACGTCAGAATTCAAAAACTTGTTGAGGGGTATGACAAATGTTTGAACAAAAATGGAAATTATGTAGAAAAGTAGATAAAACTATATAGAATATGGAAGAAAATATATGTTAATGATATTTATAGCATTTTTCTTCTTACTAAAAACGGGCCTTATTTAAAAAATATACCTTGTACATTATACAAAAATAAAGTTGTTTCAATAAATATTAGTCATACAAGTAATATACGGAGTAGTTATTTTGAACTGAACTGAACTGCTTTATGAAGCATTGCTATTTGTTCTAATGGGATGAACACAAAATATTATAGTAAATAAATTAGATGCTGATGGAAATTGATTTTTATAAGAATTACTACTGGTACTTAGCGGTACACAAATATTTTTTTTGCGGTTTCCAGTATTGTTATTAAATATATCATTTATTTAATTGATATTCTCAAATAAATTGTAATCCTGTGTTATGTCATTTCTTATTATACAGGGTGATTCAGGCGGAAATGTTAATATTTCAGGTACATATTTAGGGACCAAAAATGAACATAAACATTTCTATAAATATGGGTCCTACTCTCAATTGTTACACAGATACAGGGGTAAACGAAAATTAAAATGTTTAAGATTTTTTAAATTTTATTTATATAATTAATAGTTAGGCTACGTTTTCTAGTTTTCAAAAATACCACCATTTACTTCCAAAGACTTGTCAGCTCTCTTATGAACAGCTCGGGTTGCTCTGGGAATGGATTCGGGTATGTTCCTTGTAACTGCTGCTGCATTTACTATCCGGTCAAGTTATGCATCTCTAGTGTCTACTTTGGTTGTATATACCAAAGATTTAACCCACCTCAAAGGCAATAATCCAAAGGATTGGTGATCTAGCTAGTCAATTGTGCGGACCACCTCGTATTTGTTAGTGATAGTGTGTAGGTGCTCCATCATGTTGTTAGTACATATTTTGTCGTACATTAAGTGGAACATTTTTTAACAGGTTTTGCAAATCATTCTGTAGAAAATTTAGGTAACCTTCTGTGAGATGACCGTCGAATACGACCAATTAATTCATTTTTTAGCATACCATACCATACAATAATGCTAAATAGATGTTGAAAATTATATTCAGCCGTAGCGTGAGGGTTTTCATGGGACCCACGATGTTCATTATGAAGATTATGTATGCCATCACGAGTGAACTGCCCTTCATCGGTAAACAAAACATACTTTTATAATCTCCGACTTGAATTTAACCAGTTACAAAATTGCATCCTTAACGCAAAATCAGCATTCCGAACATTTGACAAATATCTGCAATCCGCTTTGTACTTAGGCTTGGACGATTTTACGCATCTTCAACGATGTCAAGGATTGCTTTTTTCTTGTTCAGGACCAAGTTTTAATTGCCATTCAGATACAATTCCCACACTTAGAAGCATACAAAATTCTCCAGCAGCGTAAAAACGTATTCAAAAACTCTTCTATCTGGCAGCCTCCGATTCGGGAAACGACGCTGATATTCAGAACCTGCGCGATTCGAGCTTGCGTTACAAAAGCCATAAACAAATAATATACCAGCACATGGTATTCACGATGAGAGTATAACGAAGACATAATGAAATCAATGAAATAACTTTAAAACAATTTGTTAATGAGAAACTAATAATTAACTGGTATAAACAATGGTTGCTTAGCAATATAAAAAAGTAAAGGTACATTTTCTCACTCTTTATTACATTTGCCATCCATACATATGTTCACCCCTGTATCTCTGTAACAGTTCAGAATAGGATCCATGTTTATAAAAACTTTTATAACATACAACTATCGACAAAGTATCGAGTGTGAAGACAAAATGTAATAAAAATTGTTTGCTAAATTTATCGATTTAAAAAAATCGCACATAAAAATATTTAACATGTATAAAAGACGCTATGATTTAGTATATATGGTTCTTCAACTCCTACGAAAACTACGTAAGGGATTCAATAAAGGAATACCATCTGGTTCTATTTTGCGCCAGAGCCTTCCAATACCTCTTTTATCCTGCGTATTCTAGTGGATGTACAGTTGTTTTGCTTCTTGGGTGTGTGCCCAATCCAACTCCCTTACTAAGAGCTATCTCATGTTCAATTTTCTTTTGATTTGTGAGATGGACCAAGTCTTCCTTTCGAAACTCATCCGGCCAGAATAAAAGAAGACAGCTTTAACATTGGTATTAAATATACGGAGTTTTGTTTTCCTCCAATCATCTAATCCAATGTTGATCTTCACAATAAGTGCCAGCGCTCCAAAATCTCCCTGACCTTTTCGTATTAATCATACCAACTAAATAAACAAATGTTTATCGATACGTAAAGAGCGCGAAATTTTAAAACGAATGTTTTCTTCCCGTTATTTTATTCTAAATTTTTAACACAAAAAAAATCTAACACCAGTCATGCAACTCATCATTATCTCTTTGATATGAACCTTGATTCTAATGATATCCATCTAAAATGTGAGATAAAAAACCTCCATTTTTGGGAAGCATAAAAAAGGCAAATAAGAAGTAAAAAAAAACAAAACCAAGTAACAAAGAACAAGAGGAAACTGATGAAGTATAACCCAGACTTGCATACGCATGTCGTACAACAACCACAAGCAATTAAAGACATGGGCATGGTGTTTTGTTATGGGTCGCCTACGCAAAACCGATCTGGAACTTTTCCCATGCCATTTAATCCATTTCATTTGAACGACGTGGAAGTTAAAGAAGAATAGCGTTCGTTCCCTCTCGCTCTCGCTGCTTCTCGCATCGGCAAAAGAAGAAACAAAACAAATATGGCGAATTGCGAGGCTGCGCGCTACTAAATCAAACACGAGACGGGAATGTGGTCTATAAAGGGACTAAAACAAAGGATCAGGCTGGTTGCCGTATCGAGAAGAACGGTCAGATTGTTATTAACAACTTCAAGATTATATTTTTAAATAATATCCGTAATTCTCTCTCTCAAGCAGGATAATTGAAAATAAATATAAAGTATTAAAATGTGATGTAATTGAAATATTAATGTGGGTGGCAGAAACTATGATTAAACATTAAATAAATGATAGGGGACTTTTTAAAAAAGTTAGTATGAGTGTGCCCGACATCTGATTGAAGTTTAATAACAATGAAAATACACAGTGGGCTAATGGAGAATATTAAAAATATTCAAAAAAACAAGGACATTTTTGAAGTGAAAATTTCTTTTGGCCGCATTGAGCGATTTTCGGTAGGGGCAAAACATGGGTTCGCGTCACCGACACGCTAATGACGTGTTGCGAGGGCTGGCGACGCCAATTGTGTTTTAAATTAAATTGTTTTTTAGATAATCATTATTTTAATTCTTTTTAAGTACTGTGCAGTACAAGAGTGAGTACTTAATATGCTAAAATTTTTATTATTTATTAATAATAATTTATTACCTTTTTTTATTAAACTATAATTTGATAGCAAATAACTTTTACAATAGCTGAGTACTTAATATGCTAATATTTTTATTATTCATAATTTATTATTATTATTTATTAAAAACAAAGCATTTATTTTCGAATATTTCCAATATTCATACAATAATTAATTTAAAAATACAAAAAAAAACACAGTTATTCCAAAGTTTCAAGTTTTCATTTCTGTCGCCAGTTCCCATGACTGCCTACCTTTTTTTTCGTGCTTCACGTTTCTCAATTCTCAATCTTCAGTCACCATCAAACACCAACAAGCATCTTCCGAGACCGGTTTCTGGCCTTTAGCCGTCATCAGTCGGACTTAGTTGGACGTTCGAAAGCAACTGAAAGATTAGACATAGACATAGCCTTTAACTTGGTTTTTAAGATAGCCCTCGAGCTTCTACTTATTTGTCATGAGATTGTATCCCGAAACGGGGCTAGATTTTATGCAGTTTAAGGGCTTCTTGTCGACCCAGGAAGTTGCCTGAAAATTTCGGCCTTTATGGAAGGGATATAACTTCATGGATGTTCATTTTGAAGACATTTGTCTCATCGGAAAATTGAGACGGATTTGCCAAAATGCTGGTTGAGCCGATCGGTCGACCCGCAATTGGCCTGGTATGGTTTTGGTGGCCAGTGAAGTAGAGGGTGGTCTTACTAAAGCCAAGAATGCGAAGTGAAGGATTGATCAGGGTCCGGACCATATTAAACGGCCAAATCGGATGAAAGCAGCATTGAAATTCAGCTCGCGCTATCCGGGGGTTCGTAACAGTACTACTGTGTATAATCGTTCGGACCCAAAGCCAGGCCCTATATTCAGGTACTAGATACGCATGAACTGGCTAGCAGAGAATATTCAATATTCAAGAAAACAAGCTCCGTGCTCCACATAAAATTCTCTGGAAAAAGAATATCGAATAAAACTTTGTTATAAAAGTATGCGCCATCTGGCAATTTGTGGATGCCCTCCCAGAAAAATCGAATATCTTTTGAGGTGGTCCATTCATCAAACTATTTTTTGACATATCTGTAATTGTTGAAATGTTTCATGGAAAGTGAGTGAGACATTGATGAAAATAAGTGGTAGTCGGAATGGGCCAAGTCTGCTGAATACGGCGGGTGGGGCAAGAATTCCTGGCTAAGTGCAGAAATGGTATGTCTAACCGCTTTCCTTGTATGTGATGGGGCGTTATCGCTATCGTTATCGTTATCGAGTCTTGTAGCTCATTCTGGTCGCTTTTCGATCAATACATGGTTCATTTGTTAACGTGGCGAACGTTATTAATACTTCACCAGGTTTCAGAAGCTCATGGTACACGACACCCTTCTGATCAGCAAATGTAGAGCGCATTCTCTTCTTTCCAAAGCGATTCGGTCTTGCGGTCGATGTTGATGGTTGCCCTGGGTCAACCCATGATTTTCTGCGTTTTGGGTTCTAGAAATATATTTCTTTTTCGTCTCCAATCACGATCTGATGTAAAGTATTTCTTTCATACCGTGAAAACAAAACTTCGCCCACCGTGTTTCGCTTTTCCATCTGTCTGTCGTACAGCTGTTGTGGTATCCATTTCCTGCCTTCTGGATCTCTCGCATGGTACGCAGGCAATCACCATTGAGCCTGCATATCGTCTTCTTCCAACAATGCTTGCAATTCGCCATCTTCACATTTTTTTTCTGTTGTACCTGGGTGTTCTTTTTCTTTGAAGTCGAAATCACCACTTTTGAATCGTCTAAACCAACGCCAACAAGCGTCTTGACATTGTCACCGCTCCCACAAGTATAGGACGGCTTTCATTCGCTTTTTCCTTTTATTGAATAAGAAAAGCAGTACGTGAAGCAAATGAAGTCAAATAAAGATAAATAAAGATATTTGACTCGAAATTCGACATTGCCACACGAAAAAAATATGACGCTAACTCGAAATTGTTTAAACATCAATGGGCTTTTGAAGGTACTGTCGTAGCAACAAAATGACTTAAGAGATTAGAGTGTGAATCGACTCTTGTTTCTAGCGCCATATCTTAAAAAAAATAAAAATTATTAACCATCACACTTGTTAAGCGTTATGCGTCATCTGCGTGACTCCTTTTGAAAAATAGTCCAAATTTGCCACAAAACAATTCTTGGTTTTTGAATTATTGAACTAAGGCTTATGTCCAAACTATACTGTTTTTAATTAAACTTTTTAAACTTCCCGAAGCGCGTTTCGCTAACCATGTTAGCATCATCAGGAGATAATTTCATCTTGATTATAATCTCAAGATTTAATTAAGAAAAAGGAAGGTACATCTTTAAGTTAAATCATCTCTTGATGATGCTAACACGGTTAGCGAAACGTGCGTCGAGAAGTTTAAAAAAGTGATTTGGTGTTGGAGCGGTACATCTCTTAGAGTTTAGTGTTTTCTTTTGTCAAAACTATAGTATACAGTGCGATCTTCGAATATAGAGTTTAACATAATGTTTTTAAATGTAGATTTTAATGTGGATATAAAGAAGAAATGCGCAACCATGGTATGGTGTTTTCCTATGCGACATATACAACATAAAGTTTGACATTATTTACGAACTCATTATTATACGAACTCAGAACGTTTTGTCATATGGAGACTATTTGTGTTGTTTAGTGACATGAAAATTTCATCCCAGTTAAAAAATGGAATTAACTCGTGAGAATTTTCGATTGATGTTTTACAACGAGTTTCGACGTGGATTATCTTAATAACAGTGCATCGATCAACTCACTTCGACTTTTGGCGATAAAGCACCATCTGAAACCACTGTATCAATGGTTTAATTAATTCAATCGCGGCCGCTCTTCGCACACGGCAAATTTAAAGAAGGTCGTCCAAAATTGGTTGTTGTGCCAGAAAACATCGACACTGTACGCGAACTGATAAAGCAAGATCGTAATGTTACAAACCGCAAGATTGAAAATTGCTCAAAAAAGGCTCGTATGAATTGGTGCAAAGAAATGCTCAAAAAAATACAATTGTAGTGCGTCAAAAGCCGTGTACAACATCTACACAGGTGATAAATCTCGGATCTATGCGTTTGAGCCCGAAAGTAAACAGCAGTTGATTGTATGGGTCTTTCAAGATAAGACAAATCCAATAAAAGTTGTTCGCGCAAGAAGCACTTCAAAGCAAATGGTCGCACTTTTTTGGGATAAAGAGGCATGTGGCTACAGTACCACTAGAGACTCGTAGACCGGCCAATTCTTAATGGTAAACAATCATTTGTTTGCCAGAAGTCTTTGAAGAAATAAAAAAAACAACCAGCGACGCAGGATCATTCTTCATCATGACAACGCAAGTTCTCACAGATCGGAGCGAATAACTGCCATTCAGTCCTGATTTGGCATCCAATGATTTCTTTTTGTTCCCGTCCGTGAATAATAAACTACGTGGTCAACGGTAGCGTTTTTCGACTCCAGAAGAAGCGATTAATGCGTTTAAAATGCATGTTTTGGAGATACCTCAATCGGAATGGAAAAAGTGTAATGAAAATTGCTTCAAACGTATGTAAAAGTACATTGCTCATCGCAGAGAATATTTTAAAAAACAATTAAACTATTTTCAATGATAAATATTTTTTATTTATTTTTTCGGATACATAAATAGCAACCCTCGTATAAGATGTAACATATAGGTTTTAAATTTTAGGATTTTTTGAACATAGTGGAAATTTTAATATGCATTAGTGGCAAGTATCGGTTACCTCAGTTAAAATATAATGGTTTTTGTATAACGATAACGGACCATCGCAAATCGCAATAATTATTCGCCAATTTTTCACGAAAAATCAAATATATACTTTCCTACAAACACCATATTCACCAGATATGGCACCGTGTGGCCTTTTTCTGCTCCCTTGAATGACGAAACCACTTCGAGAACGCCGCTCTGAGTCCATAGAAGCAATTCAAGAGGGTTCACTGGGCGTTTTAACGGCTATACAGGGTTATCCATTTCGTGGTTTGGAAAATTCCTGAATGACAACTGTTAAACTTAAAATACATCGAAAGTGTGAGTTGTTTAGTTTAAGGTTTGCCATTTTACAATATGGATCGTTTAACCACCGAACAACGCGTTAGAATTGTTAAAAGTTTTTACAAAAATGGTAATTGTGCCGAAGCTACGTTTCGGGCCTTACGAACAGAATGTGGTCGCCACAATCGTCTTTCTGAGCGCACAATTTCCAACACAGTCCAGACATTTGAAAATACTGGGTCTGTTACGAATGTAGAAAGACATGTGCATCATCGTAATGTTCACTCGATGGAGAATATCGCTGCTGTTAGTGAAAATATGGCTAAAGACTCAAATTTTTCGTTTCCTCGGTGTTTACAGTCTGTGGGCTTGTCTTATGGTACATTATGGCATATTTTGCATTTGGACTTCCATCTTCATCTTTACAAAGTTCAACTCACGCAAGAATTGAAGCTCGCTGACCATAGAATGCGCCGCACATACGCGGGTTGGGTGCTTGAACATTCACCTGATTTTTCGAACAAAATTTGCTTACGCGATGAGACTCATTTCTCGCTCGGCGGATACGCAAATAAGCAAAATTGTCGTATATGGAGCTCTGAAAACCCACAAGTAATTCTGGAGAGTCCATTGCATCCACAAAAGGTGACTGTTTGGTGCGCGTTATTGTCTGGTGGTGTCATTGACCCGTACTTCTTCGAAAACGAAGAAGGAGTGACTGTTAACGTCAATTCTGAGCGCTATAGCCGTGTGATAACCGATGATTTTTAGTTAGAAATTGAAGATTTCGATCTGAGAGATATGTGGTTCCAACAAGACGGCGCCAAAAGCCACACAACACGACCAGTTATGGCTTTATTGCGCGAGAAGTTCCCAGGCCGCATAATTTCGCGATCTGATGATGTCAATTGGCCGCCGAGATTATGCCATTTGACGCCGTTGGACTTTTTTTTGGGGGGCAACGCGAAAGATCGTGCGTACCTAGAAAATCCTCAAAGTCTTGATCAGTTGAAAACCAACATTCATCCAGTCATGGCCGAGATACCAGCCGAAATGTGCGGAAAAGTAATTGAAAATTACCTCTAAAGATTGAGTCGTGCAAGCGGTCACGTGGTGGGCATTTAAATGATATTGTATTCAACACTTAATGGCAAAGTCCAAATAATAAAATGAAAAAATTCATCGAAATATTAATTTTTTCTATGCTTCTTTAAATTTTACTTTCCGAAGCACATAAAAACTGTTTCGAAGACTGGAAAAAAAGTTGGAAAGTGTATTGAAGTGAGAGGGGATCACTTTAAAGCAGACAAAAAAAATAGATCATTGCATAAATACTTTGTTTTTTATTGAAAAAGACACCTAACTTTTTGATTTTATTTATCATATTTTATTTCTAGAATACTTCTTATCATTTCCTATCCAGTTACAACCCAAAAACAAAGCATCGGTTTTGATTAAAAGTTTCTTATAGGGAAAACTTCCCCCTCGAAACATTTTCAAATGTTTTCGACCGCTTTTACTCTCGGGAAAATTAATTTGAAAAGTTATTTTACACTGAGAATATGGACATGTAGTGAAATTTAAATTAAATTACGCCTGTTAACTGTCGAAAGTATCATAGAGCCAGAGCGTTATCTAGGTTAAATGAGCGAGTCCCCTCCTACCCCCCCCCCCCCCCCACGTCAGGATATCAAACACATCCTGTTTTAGGGGAAAGGGGAATTTAATTAGAAACGGTAGATCGTGCTGTATCCCTTCCCCAGCTTAGTCTAATAGCCGATATGGCGTTATCCGTAATGTACACACCGCATCCTTCAAATTTTGTGATGAAAAAAAAAACCCAGCTTAATAATTCAACCGAATGTTTATCAATTTTTATATTGGAAACTTCGGTGTGTAACAGTAAACTTAAAGATATTTACTACCAAATTTAGACCAAATCATTTAGTTTTAATTTCTCGATGTGGGTGTCTCTAACCATGTAAAGATTCTAAGAAAGAATCCCAGATTTAATAATTTCCTGATGATGCTAATATGGTAGGCGGGACGGGAGTCGAGAAATTAAAAGCAAGTGATTTGATGTTTTGTGGTAAATCTATCTGAGTTTAGAATTTTTTAGAAATAGTTTAGAAATTACCTTAAACCTCATGAGTTTGAGTACACCATTTACGTCAATAAAATATTTTCTTAAATACGTTGTAAACACAGTTGTGTTGTAAACACAGAAAATTCGTCCGAAAATGGTGTTCATGTTTTTTAATAGATGGTATATTTTATGCAAAATATCGTTCGAGTGATTGTGACTGTCGTGAATATCGACCTCGACTCTTCTTGCACTGGTTGATCCGATTGGCCCTATTTTCGATAACTGGGTGGAGCATATCGGGTGGTATGGCGACTATGGTAGCTCAAATGTTGGCTTCAAGTTCATCAAGAGCCTTGGGTTTGTTGGTGTAAACCTGTGATTTAACATTGCGCCAAAGAAAATAGTCAAAAGATGTTAAATCACAAGATCTTGGTGGCCAGTTGCAAGGGCCATGCCGTAAAATTACCGATTCTCCGAATTGATTGTTCAATAAGTCCATCGTAATGCATGGTGCGTTATAAGTCTTGTTGAAAATATAGCCCATCCGCATCAATTTCATCAATTTTCGAAAAGACAAAATCGGATAACATGGCCCGTCCTTCAGTGTTCTTGAAAAAATACGGCCCGATAATGCCACCGTACCATAATTCACCTGATGGGGCCTGATGAATCAATTGTGGGTTTGACTCACACCAATAACGACAATTTTACTTATTGATGTAGCCGTTTAACCAAAAATGAGCATCATCGGAGATGATTTTGCGATGAAAATCCCGATCGTTTTTCATTGTTTCCAAAGCCCAATCTGCGAATTCCCGTCGTAATTAATGGTCAGTTGATTTAAGCTATTTTGCCAATACAATCTTGTATGGGTGCAAACCGAGAACCAAACGTAAATTAGGCCAGGTGGTCATGCTGGATAAGCCCAAGTCTTGAGAACGGCGCGGAACAGACACATTCTCGTTCTCAGCAACACTTTCACGAACAGCCGCGATATTTTCTTCACTACGGCCGCTACGACCACTCGTGACGGTGGCTTTTGGTCATGAAGACTAAACTCACGTTCAAACTTATCAATTACATGGCGGATGGCTTGATAAGAAGAAGTAGAATGACAACCGTGTTTTGAACGAAATGCTCTTTGAGTAGCAGAGTTTTAAGGAGTTTAGCTTAGTGTTTATATGCCTTATTGTGGTTATTTCAACATGCTCAAATGCAAAACAGTATTCTAGTGACTTTAAAAAAGTGATAATAAATGCACTAAATCAAGGAATATATATGGATATATATATATATATATATATATATATATATATATATATATATATATATATATATATATATATATTCCATGCCAAATCGAACACTTTTGAACCTGACCCCTTTCGATTTCGCTGAAACTTTTGTGTCATTTTCTATCCCCCCAAAGTGAACGAAATGCTCTTTGAGTAGCAGAGTTTTAAGGAGTTTAGCTTAGTGTTTATATGCCTTATTGTGGTTATTTCAACATGCTCAAATGCAAAACAGTATTCTAGTGACTTTAAAAAAGTGATAATAAATGCACTAAATCAAGGAATATATATATATATATATATATATATATATATATATATATATATATATATATATATATATATATATATATATATATATATATTCCATGCCAAATCGAACACTTTTGAACCTGACCCCTTTCGATTTCGCTGAAACTTTTGTGTCATTTTCTATCCCCCCAAAGACGTTTCTCAGAATTTTTTCAATTTCTTTTACCCAACCCAAAACAAGTTATGGGTTTTTGGAAAAAATGGTTCTTGTTTTTTTCAAATAACCATAACTTTTTAAAAATTTACCTATTGAGACGTATTTTTTAAAAATTTTTGTTTTAAAATGCACTTTTTAGAAAAAAATATGAAGAAAATTTCAGAAATCAAGTTCTATGAAATTTTCTAGTTTTTTGAAAAAAAAAAACCGTCATATTTCGAATTTCGACATTTTATTTTTTTTTTCCTCTCAAAAAAAACTTTTTTTCTGTAAATATTCTCGTGCAAAGGGGAGTGGGCCGACTTTTCCTTCAATTTTTTTATTTAATTGATTTTTTTTTAATTTTTCAAACATTTTCACTTTTTGTATTTTTAAAACTTTGTTTATACAGTAAAATTAATTTCAGTCAATGATTCTGCGGTATTTTATTCTTAACTTATAGTCTAAACTTATAATTAATAATTAGGATTTTACGGTTTATACAATTACCTATCAATTTTGTTTTTCTTCGACGTTTAAATATTTTACATATTTTATATTCATATGAATTAGAAAATTTTCGGACATAAAGACAACCATCTGTGTCTAGAATTACACTGTGTAATTGCAGAGTTCCCGTAATTGATTTCGTTTTTGAAAATCGGTAAAAAATTTAGCAGAGCCCTACAAAAAATAATCAAAGGGCGTGAGATCGCATGATCTTAATGGCCAGTTGACATTACCGTTTCGCGAAATGTTACGAAACACATTTCTTGCAATAAATCGATTGCTTGGCGAGATGTGTAACAAGTAACATCGTCTAATTGAACAATAAAACATATTCCTAAGCGTTCTGTTAACATATTCCTAAGCATTCACAATTTTCATAATCGCCTTTAAAAAATCATCATCATTGTCTTCAAAAAGAGATAACTCCTAAACCACTTGAGAATTTTCATCGGCCCAAATTTTCAGTTAAGTTTGCTCACAAACCCATTAGGCCAGAAGTGCGCTTCGACGGAAAATGTTATTTTTTCCCAAAGTAGGAGGTCCTCTTTAAACTGCTCTAGAGCCCAATTCTTATATCTGGTATATTTCCATGGAGAACTGACACAATGTACTGAACACAGCGGTCTATGAGTGACGTTTACATTTCATACAATGTTGCCGCTATTACGTTTCAAGGTTCTAACACTCTTTATTTTAAACTAATTTTTTTAAATAAAAAACGTTGTTTTTAATTTGAATAGTCATCAAAACATCTTCAAGTAAAATTATCAATTTTCATCAACGAAGAAGTATTTAAAGTTACCATTATATACCAAACAGTTCTATTTATATCAATTAAAAGAACATTAGTACATGTGAACGACAGTTTTTGACCTCCACCACGTCGGCCTTAGTGGGAGATGCCTCGTAATGCCTGTGACATATTTATAAATAAAACAAGCCAATAAACGAAAGAATATTAAAATTTTCGAAAAAACAATCTCGCAGGATGCAAATTTTATTATTGAAGGAAATAAACGAGGGAAAAAAAACCGCTCATTTATAAAGTTGTTGGCTACGTTGACGGCCGTTCATATCTTTGTTAGTTTTATGACGTGGTCGGGGGATATTTTTACATATTCGAATACGACAGGGAACATCAAATAATAAAGTTGCATGCGACATAGGAACGGATTACTTACCACACATTTTTTAATTGCTATTAATAGTTGCTATAATGTGAGGTGAGGTGCATCGTACAGACGAAGAAAACAAGTCGTTATTTTTAGAATTTCTCTACGGGCATCCGATGATGTCGTTTAAGTAAAAACACTAAAACTAATATTCGAGAGGTAAGAAGTAGTGTGGGAAATTCAGGTTTTAATATTGTGTGATACAGGATGGATCCGAAATATTGGGGGAATTTGAATTTTTCAGTTGAGAACTGCATCAGCAACTGAGGTCATTTGATAGCCCAAATTGGAGGAGTTACTGAGTAGTATATATACCTCGCATAGGGTAGAGATGGCGCTGCTAGTATTTAGAAAGTGATATTTTTCGTAAATATAACATTTCACAACAATACTGTCAACCTGTCAAGTCGTTGCGTGTTTTAATTTGTGAATTGCAGCAATTTAAATAGAACAACTTTTGTGATTTTATAACAATGGAAAAAATTGAATATCGAGCAGTGATAAAATACTTGTTTTTGAAAGATGAGATTAAAACGGAGCTCAGTGAAGTTTATGGGGACTCTGCACCTTCGTTATGGACCATAAAATATTGGAGAGCTGAATTCAAACGTAGCCGTACAAGCATTTTTGATGAAGATCGTCTAGGTCATCCAAATAAGGTTATCACTTCAGAAATGAAAAAAATATATCGTGATAAAATATCGGAGAATGAAAGTGCGTGAGATGGCTGAGACTGTGGGCATCTCAATTGAACGGTTGCATAGAATTTTAACAACTCATTTGGATATGGAAACGCTTTCAGCAAGATGGGTGCCCCGATTACTCACAATTGACAATAAACACATACGTGTGTTAACTTCAAAATAATGTTTAGCCATGTTAAAACGCAATCGGAATAATTTTTGGCGTCGGTTCATAACTGTTGACGAAACATGAGACCAAAGAACAGTCAAGGAACACTTCTATTGAAGGATTGGAGCAATCGTATTTTTTAGAGGGGATACAAAAGATAGAAAAACTAAACTTGGAGTAAGTATATCGAACTAAAGGTGATTACGTTGAAAAATAAAATAAATTTTACGAATTTGATTAAGTCTTTAATCAGTGTGCCCTACCGGTTATGACATACGGAAGTGAAACATGGACACTCACATCACAATCATTTCAAAAAATTCTCATAACACAGAGGGGAATGGAAAAGTATATGCTTGGCATTACAAAGAACACAATAAACGAAGTGAATCAATGAACGAAGCAATCTTGGGATGGATACGGCTTGATCATAAACGTCAACGAAAAAGACCGAAAACACGATGGACTGATGACATCATTAAGTATATTGGACCCGAATGACAGAGGAGAGCTCAGGACTGCACGAGTTGGAAGCAGGCTGAAGAGGCCTTTATTCTGTAGTGGATAGGCAATGAGTGATGATTATGATAATGATGGTGATATAGTTAATATAGTTTTTACAGCTAATTTTAATATAATTCGTATTTCAAAAAGGCACTTGTGTTGAAACAATTGTAATTCATACAAGTTTTAAATATAGTAGAAATTTATATACATGTTATTACTTTTTATAAAGATGCTGTTCTGATGCCTGAGCAGCACGGTTTTTGTACGGACATGTCTGATGCCACTAACTTTATTTTGTACACCCAATATGTGATGGGTGCGTTGGAGGAGCGGTGTCAGGTTGACGCTATATTTACTGACTTTTCAAGAGCGTTCGACACTGATGACAATCATATCCTTGTTGGAAAACTTAATTCTACCGAGTTCAGTGGAAGCTTGTTGGAGTGGCTTAGATCATACTTGATTGGAAGAACTCAGCGTGTTTATATTGGAGGATATTCATCATGTGAGATGATCGTTAGCTTAGGTGAACCGCAGGGGCGCCATTTGGGATCCATCTCATTTAACATTTATATAAATGATTTAAGTTTTGAAATCACGAACTTATGGTTTTTATTGATAATTTAAATATTTTCAGAAAATATGTAGTGCCGAAGGTGCAGTGGCTTTGCAGGTGGATCTCGAGAAAATTAGAAATTGGCGCGTGAGACATAAAATGCAGTAAAATATCAACAAATGTAAACACATTATTTTTTATAGAGGCATCTGTTCTGCCCGACGAATTATCCTATAACGTACACTGTTCTTAAACAAGTGAATTATATAAGGGATTTGGGATTGATTCTGGATACCAGGATGGATTTCCACATGACGTAGAAACACATTATTAACAAAGCTTGTAAAATGTTGGGGTTTATCTGTACGAACGCAAAATACTTTAAGTATGTTTCTAGTTTCAGGCTGTTGCATCTAACGCTGATAAGTTCTGTCCTAGAGTACTCGTCTTGTGTCTGGTTCCCGTACTGTGCGATACACTCTGGGAGAGAACAGATTCTTCAAGTTCATTTCACACGAGTTCGACCTTTCCATAAGTGTACGGTTCATTGGTGAAGTAGCAGGTGTGTTGGGACTGGAGACTCAGTAGTCTCAGTAGTCAGACTCTGGAGTCTTTACGTAGAGATAGAGCTGATATTTTTATGTTATATAAGCTCATTAATGGAATTATTGACTTCCCTGGCTTCTTGACTTTAATAAATATAAGAGTTACACCAAGAAGTACTAGAAGTTCCATTTTATTCTCTACGAATCGTCACCGGTTGCAATTACGGGAAATTTTCTCTTGAGGATTGTCTCTAATGAAAATAAGTGTAGTTCGGATTTTTTGATTGCTCTGTGACAGACTTTAAAGCTGGGTCCACATTAATACAAATTTGCGTTGTGCGGGGGTATATGTGTTGTATGTGGTGTGCTGCGCGGCAATGTAGATACTCTGCACAAACTCACACACAAGTATTGTTGCCGCACAGCACGCACACGAACCATCTGTTGTCCACCAGATAATTCGAACAAATTGTTCTAGTAAATTCAACACAAACACACACACACACACACACACACACAATTTTGTTGGTGTGGACCCAGCTTAAGAGGCATTTAAGACCTTTTAAAATGTATTAATCTTTATGCTTAATTTTAAAAAAGAATTGTTAATTATATTATATTCTTGTAAGTATAAGCTTTATTGTGATTTGCATGGTTTTTTTAAATTGATGTTGCCCGGCAACAAATAAATAAATAGTATGGCATTAAATAAACACCCAGAGTGGAGTTGCCTTCTGAATAGCATGGACAAAGATTTCGATGACATCAGGTTATGTGAGACAGTTTGAAACGATTACATTCTGTCTAAGTCAAGATTTCTGCAGTTACCAACTCCTTCGCGATGAACCGTGCTTAAAAATCTTAAAGTAAATTACAATAACTCTCTGACTCTATACTGTTACCACCGATAGTTTAGAGACAATTTTTTCGGATTAGCAAGTTTAGATTATAAAGTTCCATATCCATTCCCAATGATGTCCATACTCACTTCCACTCCAAGACTCTTTGCAATTTGTATATTGTGCGATATGGTTTTATCAACCATCATCTGGCTATTCTGGCTTATTTTTGCTGTCTAATATATTCTAACAAGTAAAAGTCTAATAACATTTTATCTAAAAAACATTTTATATAAACAAATCTGTGAAAGTAGAAAATTTTTAACTCTTCTGACCTGTTTTCTGTGGAAATAGTTGCGTTTTGTATGCCTGTTTTAAGGAAACTTTTTGTTCAAAATGATGTACAGATTCGTTGGTTAAATTTACGAAAATTCTTCCCCTCAAACCCCGCATAATCTACCCACCAGAAACAGAGCTTCAAATAACACAAAATAGTTCACAATTATTCTTACTGCTGCTAGACAGACTAATTAGAAACTGTCCAGTATTAAAAAAGGAAAATATATGACAAAAAAGTTTAACATCCTTCATATAGCAAGCTGTTTACTACATTTACAGCATTATTATATCCCCCTTTCTTCTTTTCTTTATCCTATATTAGTTTTTTCTTTGCCTTTTTCAATTTCTGGCCCGCATGTTATTTGACAAATGTCACCGCCACGTACGCTACGGAATATTTCGGTTTTTTTGTTATTCTAGCGCGACAACAATTTTCGACTTCGGCGTTAGCCTATTTGTATGGCGGAAAAGGTTTTTGGAGGCCAAACGAAAAATCGACGATCTAAAAATGACGATGCCGGTGATCGCACGCAGGAAAATGTCACTGGTCTGGCTCGCGTCCAGCTCGATACATTTACACTCCCATTTGACTCATTTCATCAGTGGATTGTCTACTCGATGCGTCTAGAAATATCTCTAGGGTAAATGCCACTTGGAATAATGATATCGCCTAACCGTGTTCAACAGAGACGTACTATCCCACAAAAAAAAGTTACATTCAACATATATCGCTTTGAATATGGTTTGTTCGATTGATTATTCAGAAAATACTTATTCAGAAAATATTATACAGATTTTGTACTTAGCTTTCTTAGCCTTTTTGCATCGGTGCATCGGACAATATTATAGTCAACTTAATGATGAAGCCCTACCATTAAGTTTGAAATGACAGTATATGTTATTCCACTGAAGTCTAAACCACATATTTTTCATAGCGTTAAACATGTCGAATTTCGCACCAAAAAAAAGATTGTTTGCGAGGAATTTTACTGCATTACTTTAAAAAAAAATCTACATCTGAAGCACATGGGACTCTTGTGGAGACTTACGGCAGCCATGCTCTCTCGGAAACAACATACAAAGATTAAGTTTTAAAAATATTGATTTTGATGTTGGCCATAAAGACCGTCTGGCGCACCAAAAAAGCTTGAAGACGAAGAAATGGAAGTATTACTCGATGAAAACTCATGTCAGACGCAAATAGATCTTGCAGAAGCATTAGGAGTTGATCACACAATAGTTGTCAAACGTTTAAAAGCATGGGGAATCATTTAAAAGCAAGAAAATTGGGTGCCGTACGAATTGAAGCCGAGAAAGGTCGAACGGCATTTTTT